>MU187203.1:32109-78216 GCA_016904865.1 Pissodes strobi | reverse complement strand
GTGCAGTGGTGATCGATATGTGTATGCACTTTGTGGGTGTCTGCCTATAATGTTGAACATTTGCTTTATATTTTCTAAAGTATTACTATGTTTTAAATATTGTTTGAAACTATGTGATTATTTTATTTAAGTTTGTACATTTAACTGTAACTGCAACTTTATTGTACTACTAAGTTTGCCTTTCTTTTGTTTGCCATTTTAATTTTTTTTTGTACTTTTGTAATGTTAGATGTTAGACTTTTATGATGCCATACATACCTTTATGTTATATGTCTTGTATATGTAACATTTATGGAAATAAAGATAATATTGATTGAGTATTTTTCATTTAAATAAGAGAATTTTATTTTTGTCAAAGCTTCCTATAAGTTACATTCGATAACATTTATTCATGCTTATTTGCGTTGCTGTATTTGAATATCAACTATAAAATCTAAGTAAACTTTCTTTCCTTAAAAATATTTACGGGAAGTTCGATTTGATATGTCGTTTAAATAAATCAATAAACATAAAACTTCATTAGCCTATAAATAATTTCAGTGCCGAAATATTCCATGGCGTAATACATTAAAGAGAATCTTAACCTTCAGACGAAATCAGCACATCACGCCTCCGTATTTAATTACTATCGAATCTCCAAAGTAGAATTTAAATTAAACCAATATATTCTGTATATTTATAAATTGGAAGAGGTTTTTATGCATGTTTTATACGAGTTACTTCGGTAAATAAGGAAATATCGTTGGATGTGAAGTATGCATCATACTTATTCGTGCGTGCCGTCCCTGCCCGACGTATTGGTAATCGCGGCTCTAAAGTTCACCAGTTTTAATAGTTTTCTACACGTAATTAATTTTCCAAAACGGGCTGGCGATTTTATCTTAACCTCTATTTGATGTAGAATATGTAGTTTAACCATAAAAACTCGCGCAGTGCCCACGTAGTGGCTCCTTCGGCGGAAATCACTCTGGTTGGGCTTGTTAGTGTTTACATTTTTTCTGCGAATTTGCCGTTGGATACGGACAAACTGCACGAATGGCGCCTTCTGCTAGCAAACAGGCAAGGTGTTCGCAATGTGAAAAATCAATTAGGGAGAGCTCGCCATCAATTTCATGTCGTTCCTGCTTATCATGGTTTCACAAGGGCTGCTCTGGTCTTACTAGCCCCGAATTTAACAAGCAGGCATCCATGTGGAATAATTCAAAAGAGACTACTTGGACTTGCGGCTCCTGTCTGGAAGATACCAATAACCTACAATCGGCTAGTAAGCATAACTCTAAGTCAAGCTCTCGGCACTCCATCGGCCCGGGCGTTGCTCCCTCCCAGAGTGTTCCTAGCTGTGACGTGCCCTCTAACTCTGCAATCAGTAACCAAGTCTCGCTGAACGACATCATGGAGAAGTTGCTGTACATCGAATCTCAGCACGCTATACTTCTTACTAAATATGAGGATCAAATTAAAATAAACACCGAACTCAGATCGGAGATTGCTGATATAAGACGCCAACTTTCTACTAATTGCGGCGCTGATGGCCCTGCATCGAACTGCTGATATAAGACGCCAACTTTCTACTAATTGCGGCGCTGATGGCCCTGCATCGAACCCTCAAGTTCAGGAGAGTGGTATATTCGGGGAGGTGCTGCAGAGGCAGGCTCGTATGAACAACCTAATGATATTTAATCTGCGTCTGGAAGAGGGAGCTCCCGAGTTGGACCAGATTTTCTCGCTGCTGTCTGACGGGACCTCTCGTAGGATCGTGGCTGCTGATGTTTCCAGGGTCGGTAAACCAAATCGTAACGGTCACAAGCCTCTGAAAGTGACCCTCTCTAGCTCGGGCGATGTGTCGGCTGTGTTGAGGAGCCGGAGAAAGTTTATCGACGCCCATCAGATCTACATCGAGGCTGACCTATCTCCAGCTCAGCTGAAACAACTTCAGGATACGAAAGATGAACTGCGGGTTCGCCGTACAAACGGGGAGGAAAATCTCATTTTGAGGTATGTTAACGGTATTCCAACAATAACTGCAAAAAACCGAGATCCCTTACAATCTCAACTAACGACTTAACCTGCTGCTACCAGAATGTCAGGGGTCTACGTACTAAGACGCATAGATTTTACAGTTGCGTGGTCTCCTCAGATTATGACGTCATTGCTGTCACCGAGTCCTGGCTCCAGCCGGATATCCTAGACTCAGAACTTTTTCCAGACTCATATATTATATACCGCTCTGATAGAAGAACAGACCGAATGGACGAATCCAGAGGAGGGGGAGTCATACTTGGTCTTCACAATAGGCTCAGTTCTGAACTACTGGATCTTTCAAATATCAGTAACACCGTGCCAAATATAGACTTCTTAGGTTGTAAGCTCACTTTAAATTATTTTGTATTTTACGTATTTATTATATACATCCCTCCCTCTGCCACCAGCGCCGACGCCGAAACTTTTTTTGACCTCCTCTCGTCACTAGACATAATGCTTTCTAAAAACTTAATTTTTCTGGGCGATTTCAACATTCCCTCCTTTTCATTCACTGTTCCTTTTGGTCCCAGACACAAAGGTTTACTAAACCTCAGCGAGTTCCTCAGCCTTAAACAGTATAATACTGTCCCAAATTTAAACAATCGTTTCCTTGACCTTGTTTTCGCCAACTTTGCGGTTAATGTAACTCATAATGAAGTGCCTCTGGTCGAGGAGGATCCACATCATCCTGCTCTGTCTCTTGATTTTCAAGCGGTACTTCCTCATGCCGTCAAATTTCCTGTGAACAACGCTCAACCACCCCGCTTCAACTTTCGTAAAGCTGATTATCCCAGGTTGTATGCATCGTTATTGCACACTGACTGGTCTCGCGTTCTTGAATCTCCTGATGTTGTCAGCGCATGTCAGTCTTTCTATGAGATTCTTAATAATAGCTTTGCTGCCTGTACACCTCTTAAGCAACCCAGAAGAAGGCGTTTTCCGTCTTGGTTTTCAAGAGAATTGATTGACAACATCTTCAGGAAGGAAAGATTGCGTCGTCAACTTCAGACGCGCGACTCTGCCTTCTACCAGACAAAGTATAGTTCTTTGCGTAGGCTAATTAAATCACTAACTCAGAGGGACTATAAGGACTTCATTGGGACTGCTGAGCGAAATATAAACAACAACCCCTCCAATTTTTGGTCTTTCGTTCAAAGTAAAAAGGCTCAGTCCCGCATCCCAGCCACCATGAACTACTCAAATAAGCCTGTCCATGGGCCTCATATTATCGTATCTGCCTTTGCTGACTTTTTTGGAAGTGTCTATGGGCGACCCGAGCACGTGGATTTGTGCGCTCAAACGGAACACTGTGAGCTCATTTGCATTCCCACAGTCACTTCCGAGGAAGTTGAGTCGGCTTGCAAAATGCTGAAAATAAATCAACATATGGGCCGGACGGAATTCCCAGCTTTTTAGTGAGAGACTGTTCCTCAATCATGAGTGCTCCTCTTTGTCATATTTTCAACTTGATCTTGGGCACTGGTGTGTTTCCGGAGGTTTGGAAGATTGCCAGGGTTTGCCCTATTCTCAAAAAAGGCGAACCATCTCTAGTAGAAAATTATCGTTGCATTTCCATATTATGCAACTTTTCCAAGGCGCTAGAGATTGTCTTACAGAAATACCTATTCTTCAAAATACGTAACAGATTGTCAGTTCATCAACACGGCTTTTTTTCCAGAAGATCATGTATGACTAATCTCTGCTCTTTCTCCTCTAACGTCTGCGACGCCTTTAACCGCAGAAGTCAAGTGGATGTCATTTACACAGACTTTTGCAAAGCATTTGATCAAATTGATCATCACATTTTACTATGGAAGGCATCTGACCAGTTCGGTTTCTCCAACAAACTTATCTTAGTATTGGAATCTTATCTCTTCAATCGTCGTCAATTTGTCGAAATCGAGGGTTTTACATCGGAACCTTTTGTACCGACGTCAGGTGTCCCACAGGGGTCCAACCTGGGGCCACTGCTGTTCAACATATTCATCAACGATCTGGTCTCTCTGATAGACTGCAGCTCTCTCGCCTATGCTGACGATCTGAAAATTTTCCACCGCATCGATGCATTCGAGGACCACGTGTCTCTTCAAGCCAGTATTGATACGGTCAGTAGGTGGTGTGTGGCTAACAGACTTCGCTTAAACATCTCCAAGTGCAACGTTGTTTCCTACTCTCGATCTAGAAATGCAAGTCTTTTTAATTACACCATAAATGATTGCACCTTGAGTAGGCGTACTACGGTGAGGGATCTGGGTGTTGTTTTCGATGAGAAATTCTGTTTCACCAGTCATATCGATCAGATGATGGCTAACGCTTCTAGAGCTTTGGGTTTTATACTGAGAACTTGCAAACACTTTTCAAACGTATCCACCCTTAAGCTCTTGTATTACTCCTTCGTGAGATCAAAGTTGGACTACGGTTCTATTGTTTGGTTCCCTATATATAACTGCCACGCTTACTCAGTCGAGTCAGTTCAGAGGCGCTTCCTAAAATACTTAATGTTCAAGGAAGATGGCTCTTATCCTCAGCGAGGTCTGAACCATGATCTTATCCTGTCGAGGTTTGCAGGGTTGCCTTTGGCGGTTCGTCGCGACTCTCAGTCACTATCATTTCTCCATAAGCTTCTTTCCTCTAAAATCGACTGTCCACTTCTGTTGGAACGCATATCATTTCACGTACCCCGCAGTGGTGCCAGACATCAACCTACTTTTTCGCTTGAATTTGCGAGGTCAAATATCATATCCCAAAGTCCCATTTACAAAATGTGCCACAATTTTAATCGCATTTCCGCTTTTTGCGACATAAACTTCGACAGCTTACCAACTGTTTTGAGGTACCTGCGAGAGGCGTCTGGTTACTCCCTTTAGGTTATTAGTGTTATGTATACCAATGTGTATTATATATATTTCCTTTTTTTTATATTTACGTATATACATCTATTAACGTTGTGATTTGCTGTTATTATTATCGTAACTTGTTATGTGCTTGTATTGATTAGTTAGCATTTGTAGGATTTTACTTCCTCTTGTCATATATATACTTATTTGAATTTCCTGTAATTGGGCCTTTGGGCCTGTTGGAAATATATGGCTATTTATTTATTTATTTATATATTTATTTATCATACCATAATAAATCAATTAATCTCCCTATATTAGTTAGTTTTGGATATATTCCATAAATTGTTCTTATTTTTAGAAGGAAAATCAATTAAAGGATAATACATTAACACTAGTGGATGAGGTTCCAAGACAGAGCCATGTGGGACACCAGTTTCAACTCTTTGTTCCTTCGAGCTATGGCCTGTTAAATGCCACCGCCAGAAATCGCCCTAAAATATAAAACCCAAGCCGTTCTCCTAAATCCATACGTCTCCAACTTTAACAGCAGTGCTTGGTGATTTACACAATCAAACGCTTTCGATAAGTCACGAAAACACTTGAAACCGACAAACCGATTAGTTTATGAACGTTACATGTTGAGTCTTCATCAGTTTGAGCTTCATGCGTTGATGGGTATGAGTAACTAACCCAAGCATCTGTGACGTACAGGATTAAGAACCGAGGTGAGGAGGCTATTCAACCGAGCCCAGGAAAACCAAGACTGGAACACGTACAAAGAGAAACTTACGCAGTATAACAAAGAAATCCGCAAGGCAAAAAGGAAATCCTGAGAACTATTTTGTGATGAAGTCACAGACACTTCAGCATGTGCTAGAGTGCCTAAAACAGGGTACAGTGAACGAACCTGGGTGCCTAAAGAAAAACGACGGGACATGAAAGTTACGGCCGTGGCCAGCTTATATGCTTTTCGGCTTCAAGCAACGAGAGACCCTTTGTCTAGCGAATCCCCTGTCAAAGGAACCCACCTATACCGCCAGCAACACCAAGGTCCCCAAGCTCCGTCGAACGCCCCCGGTTCTGCCACCGTGACTTCCCGTGACCGATCGACGAAACCTGGCAACCGCATTAGCGAGGAAAGAAGACCATTCATATTTTCATCTTTATTAAATATTATCAATTTTCTTTATGTTACATCTACAAACCATTCTATTATAGCTGAAGTTATTCATAATTTTAATTCATTTCTACTTAGCCTGTTCCTAAAATAATCTAACATTATAATCTATGTGACTATACCCTTAACCCTAACTTAACAACTACATAGCCCTTTCAACATATAGATTTTGGATATTTTCTGATATTCCTCTTTAGACCTGACTCAGTTACAGCTGTCCCCAGATGGCTTCTGCTCAGCAACTGGGCAGTATCCTTCATCCTCTCTTCTTTCCCTAACTTACCGGCCCTGTTCACCCTGTCTGTGAGTTATCACATTAAGATCGGCGTCGACCACGTTTCTTTCATGGTCATCCGCCACAACCCTCTCTGCTAATGCCTTAAATATCCTAACTTCAGCTGCATCGGCTGACCCTGCCTCTTCTTAGGACAAACATTAAATTGTCTTTTTGTCGAGCCACATCCATCCTTGCAATCGTCCTCCTTTCATTCACGCATTCGTTCATTATATGTTCAACATTTTGCAAGATAGAGAAAACATGTAGAAGAAAAAAATGTGGTATTTTGAAATGCTTAATCAGAAAAATCTGAAAATTACAAAAAACATTGACCATTTCCTTTTTTTTCCAAGTAAGTTGCCCTCCGAGACGTTACTGCAACGAGTTTTTGAACTGTAAAAAACTATAATTCTTTTAAAACTTCAACACCCTGTACCTCAAAAACAAAGCTTTTAATCATACAAGTTTATCTCAACTTTTCTTTTTATTTGCCGCATTCACACCCATCGTCATTCACCCCTCATCTCTTAAATCTCTAGAGATAAGACCGAAAGTTGCCATGAGCTGTGGCAAGTTAGAGTGCTTTCCAACCCAACTGAAGCCTATCTCTACCAACTTTTTTTTACATATTTAATGTAGTGTCCGTCCTTTCTCCTCATTATCCCATATTTGCTGCCGTTCGGTCATATTCATTCTCTTCCTCAGCCTGTTATATTCCTCTTTTTCAAGTACGAATTCATCATCTATGCTCTATATCGATTCGCAATTGTTCTCTGGCGAGATTGTGTGCCTTTTTGGCTTTCTTATGCCCGGTTTCTGAAGTACCAGATATCTATTGTATTAAGTTATGAAGCCTATAATTACTATGGTTACAATTGTATTAACAATGGTTGTCATAGGAAATATTTGAAGAACAAAGTTATCTATACTTTGAGAAACTGGGCATTAGAGTTTCCCCTGAAAGATTCCCATTCAAATCTTTCTTTTATATTTTGATTTGCTAATTTGTCGACAGCGTCCTGTATTTCGACAGCAGTTCTTTTGTTGGTATCGTAGTTGCATACCTCCTCTATAGCCTGTTTACTGTCATTTATGGTAATAGTTATCCCTTGATTTATGTTCTCTTCTGTTATATATTGTTCTATTACACTAAGGCCAAAAAGTAATCCATACAATTCCGAGCGTACAATGCTCTTGCCGATGTGTTTACGACACGCCTTGGCGCACTCATGTTCCCCATGTTTAAGTACCACCCCGCTTACCACACTCTTTTATAATTGTACTGATTATATCACTACAGACTTTCCACACTAATTGCAGATATCTGACTGTAATGTCGTCCTTCCCCTTAGCATTTTTCCCGCCAAGTCCTCGTACAACGCAATCTATTTCCCAGTCTGTACTATTTGCTTCATCTGTCTTCCATCCATTTATTAGCTCATCGATTTCCAGCAGTTGCGCACCCTCTTGCTATGTAGTCCTGGAATGATACATATCAATTAGATGGTCGTCCTTTTCCTTACCTTGGAGTTCTTTTCCCTCATGCAAAATTGACTTGTTAGTATGCCCTTTCTTTGAATTTTTATTCATCCATCTCCACAATCTATCCCACGGGGCTTTCTTCAGTCATGGTATTTAGTTGGTGATTTGTATGTGCCACCTTTTTTGCTCTAATGAGATCTTTGTATTTTTCCTCTCTACCAATCTACCATATACATGTCCTTGTCTCCTTGGTTTCTATATTTGTTGATTTGACAGTTTCTCTTCAATCTTTGCATATTTCTCTTTCGCAATTCCAGTTCCTCATCCCGTCAGTCCACCCCTTCCCCTATTTATATTTTTATTTTAATTTTTTTAACCCTGCTTTTCCCTATACATTGGATCTTAGCCATAGTTTCCTCTATTCTAGCTTCAAATTGATCGTCCCTTGCATCTAGTATGTCTATCAGGTCAATGGTCCTCAACTTACATGCAATTAAAGCGGTAGCTGCTTCCGAGAAGTGTTCAATCCATCTTGCCTGCCTTTTCTTTGTTATAGCTGCTAGTACCTCATATGTAATATATGCATGATCGCTAAGCCAAGTTCTCTCTCTTTAGTTTGCGAAATAGTAGCTCTGTGGCTTTTCTTCCCCGTCCAAGATTCACCTGTATTATCTTAAATCCCTTATTGGCCATTGTAATTTATAATGGTCCTGGCTAACCTACACTTTCTCTGATATACCGGGCATTTCGGGTCCCTGGCCCAGTGCCTACGTTGTACAAAGCCCATTCTTTTGCAATTAATGCAGTCTAGTTCGACCTCTCCTTGGCATTGCTTACCGTCGTGTCCACCTCCAAACTTATAACAGACACACGGGTCTTGGCAGTACTTTGTTGTATGTCCATATTTGCAACACTTGTAACATATGGTTGCTTCCAAGTATTCTTCTGCCCATCGGTTCGTTAGATCCATTATTATTCTTCCCTTCTTAACGACTTCTTTAAATATCTCGATGTCTGTTTGTAATATAATGTTTTCTTTTGCCTTGTTTCTGCATATTTTCCTAAACATAATCCTTATGTGCGATGGTGGATCAATGGCTTTCCTATTACAGATCTCTCGTATTTTTGCATTTTCATTGACAATCATATCTTTGATTTCCTCATCCTTGTAGCCCTTTTCGACTCCGCTAATGACTACTAAGGGTCGCTTATTAGATTCATCTTGTGTTTCTTGTATTCCAGCTTCTCCTATTTTTTGTGTGACCAGGTCCTTTTGTTCAACGCTTGTACATTTCAAAATCGTGTCCCCACTCCTGAGTTTTATTACCCCCTGCAGTCCACCAACTTCCTCTTCTCTGATCACCCCTTTAACCTTTGCTATCACATCTTGGTTATCCTCCTGCGCGTTTATCCTGATCTCGTTCCGAATCGGTTGTTCCGGAGTTATCCAACCAATTTGTCCCTCTGGTTGTGCTTTTTCTTTTCCTGTCTGTCCATGTTGTTTGCTACCTCTGCATATGTATACTTACTTCTGTTGGACCTCCTCCTTTTTTCCTCCCTTCTACGAGTTACCCCTCCATCTCTCTGTCCATGCCTGTGTCTGTTGTTTCGTGCTGGTCATGGCTTTCCCGGTGGTAGTGTTCTTGATCCTTATTTGCTGTATGGTGCATCCGCTCCTTGTAGTTTCCTCCTGCCTCTATGGCAACTTTATTTTCCCAGTTACGGATTATTTCTCTGTCCTTCGTTCCTCTTCCACTCTGCCCAATTTATCTTGCAAGTAACAGACTCTGTCTCGCTCAGACCTTATTTTCATTTCAAGTTTACTGGTATATTTTGCCCAACCAATCGCCACGTTCATTATTGAAGACACACTCTTGTTTACCGTATCCCTTCCCTCCCTGTTAAACTGTATCTTAGTGCCCGAAAACCGTGAGGTTGCCGGCTCTATTATGTCCCCAAGGAGTGCCGATAGTTGTTGGACAGCTCCATCCATCCCACCTTCCCATGATTTTACTCTTTCCCCTTCATGCACTTGTGCTTGCACTACTTCCTTCCTTTGTCCTTCAAACTCTTCCGCATCCGTGGTGTTATCATCTCTTGCTCTCCTTCCATGGGTCGTTTCACTATTTATATCGAATGATTTGTTAAGTATTTCCTGGACGTTGTTCATTAATTACTGTTCCGAATGCTGCCGACATAGCTTCTCCTGCCTGCGATTTAGCCCAGGCGAGTCTATGCCTCTTGTCGAGGTGAACTTCCGTTGATTCCCCATAACCTGTAGCTGTACTCATGGTCGGTTTAGTGGGCGATCTACTAATCCGTGGCGCGCATCCAAAAGCCGCTAAACCCTCGTGTCCTTTTTCCATAGTCAGATATCGAAATGTCGTTTCCCATTTTCTCTTCGCATCCCTTTCGCTGTCCGACTCATCACCCATATTTGCCACTTTCTTCACTCAATCACTACTTACTCAATACACTTTTCTGTTATTTGATCCTTCAAATGACTTACTTAAACGAGAGAACAGGGCAGGCCCCAACCTTATTGAAACAATGTTGTACCGAGAAAGATAAGTAATGGTATTATCAGATTTTATCATTCAACCTTTCCTATGATGTGAAAAGTACAAAATTTTACCGTGTAGATACCTTCCGTACCTTTTCTTTTCAAATTATTGAACCTAAGTGTATATAATTGACCAATTTCGTAGGTCTTTATGTCCTAAGTTTTATTTACAATAATATATTTATACAGTTTCTCGCCTCAATGGGGTCGTAGACACAATGCAAAAAATTTATTTAGTCTTAATATGAATCGTATTTAACGGTGCAGTGTCCCAATAAATTTTCTTGAAAATTGATGATCGTTAACCCTGGATGAAAAATTTTCAAAATTCATCAAAAACCGCATATATCAATTCCTAATTTAATGCAATAATGATGTAAATTGTTGGGGGGGGGGGGGGGGGGGTTGACGTGACGCAGTGCGGTCTTTGATGCATCACTAGCTTTTCGCGTTTTTTTATTGGGATGACTTCTACGATCACTCAGGACGACCCCAAAAAAGTGAATCTGACGTCTCTCACACGCTCAGTTTAGAAGTTATAAAAAAGTGGATTTTATTATATAAATCGCAATTATACACAGTATTCAATGTTAACCTATGTGGAAAAAAAAATTCACAACTATCCTTAGTCTATTATTGAGCTTCAAAAGTCCTAAAAATATTACCGAAAATAAAACCGATTATTTTTGGTGATTAAACATCACTGTATGTGATGCGTGCGAAAATACTATTTTCCGAAATTTTTCAAAATAATTATTTTTGCCAAAATAGCCTGTTTTCTTACAAAATGTCTGTTGCTATTTCTAAATGATTACATCAATAAATTTAAAAAAATAATAACTATATTATTTTCATACAAATCCACCTAATTTTGTAAACGACGAGACAGACACCAAGTCCACAGTAGAGAGCCTGGAACTACTCACTGAAACTCATTTTCCGGGCCCTACTTTAATCACTAATTAGTATAAGCCAACAGGATTTACCCAAAGACATACAAGGCCATAAAAAATTGTTTGGGAAAAAGCCACCGAAGTAGTAAAATAAGGGGAATACCAAATGGGCTCTGAATGAATTTGATTCATACAAATCGCCAGGTCCAGAAGGAATTTATACTGCTCCAAAAGGCATTCCAATCATGTGGCAGAAGCCCACAGTAGTCTACTTGCCAAAAATATGCCGGTTGCGCCAAAATCATACAGACCCATAAGCCTAACATCTTTTCTGCTGAAAACGGCCTAGAAATCGTTGGACTGGCCAACAAACTAATCTTAACCTGAGTTATCAGGTCACGAAGGTCATAAAGGAAGAAAAACTAGCCAGAGAAGGCTCAAACCAAAACATGATATTGGCCCGGAGCCCTCCTGTGAAATTGCAACAGGTCTTTGTAGAACAGCAGCCAAGAACTGGATTAGAAGGCAATGTCACAGCTGATAGCTCCGAACACCAGGACACTACGAACCTTCTATGCCACAACGTGATGCGAGTAATAGTAGGTTTACTCTCAGGATATTGCAAGTTAAACAAGCATCTGGCCGCACTGGGAATATCAGAGGATAGTTTCTGTATGCTCTTCAGGAGGAGGGGGAGACCTCTGAACATGTATGGTACAATTGTGAAGTGCTGAGCAGGCTCAGGTTTGAGACACTGGCCACAACTGAGCAGGTATATGATGGAGCCAGTACCACGCCTTCAGGGTCTAATTAAAAAGATAGACCTAGATAACCTGCTGTAAGTACGGTTTAGAGGTGCTACAATAAATTAAATCAAGGACAAGTCGCCAACTTCAGCCACGCAATTTAATCTAAGCTTCTCATCCTCTCTTGAACCACAGTGCTTTGAGATGTAAACAATGTGCTGTTTTTCAAGCATAATCCCTAATCCATCCAATTTGTTAGATAAGCATTGTACATTCTGGTGAAATGCTGTTAAAGACTATCGGTTATTGTCGTGTCTTGTTTTTTTTTGTAAACCAGGTCGTTTGAGATAAGGAGTATTGCTTGAAAATAATGCAGATTATGGTATAATTACCTAAATGTTACTTAACATGAATATAATAGGAAGGAGTTAAATCTTTTTACCTGTAAACGTACACACTGCAGGGACGGAAACTTGGCCAACCGTTCAATGTCGTTCCACGACGACAAATTGGTGGAATTCAAGTTGAGTACCTTAAGGGATCTAAATGCGTCATGTGGTGACGCGGTTCTTGTACCAGATTCAGGTGCGCTGTCCGATCTTTCGTAGTTCTTGTTCGAACTCTCCTGCGTCTCCTCATCTATGTCCAACGATTTGATGGGGCATTCTGCTAGCACGAGCGACTCCAAATTGGGAAACGCATAACCTAAAATGGGAGAATTTGTAACACAAATAATAACTTGCAGTATTTGAATGCTTACCTAATTTAGAGACCTCCTTCCACTCTTGAATCAGATTGCCGGTAAAATGTAATATGCGTATGACCGAATGCTTCTTCTGCACCTTGTTTCGTTGACAGTCGCAATTGTCGTTTTTATTATCCGGGCATTCGCAATCTGTCTGTTGGTCTAAGTCGACATTGTCGTAATCGTTCAGGCTTAAGTGTAGTTCTTCGAGACTAGGCAGATGGTCCAGGATTTTCTGAACGCTTTCCCAGTTCACGTATGTTGAATTTAATACTAAATTGCGCAGTTCCTCCCATCGTTTGTCCAGGCTTACTTCTATGGGCTTCGAGAGGCTATTAAAGCTGAGGTTGACGAATTTAAGGCGTGGCATATGTTCTAGGATTCCAAAAACCTAAAAGAGGCATTTAGTTTTAAGGAATTTTGCCGAATGCAAAATATTATTTATTATTATTGCTTTGTATAAACCGAAAGATATAGTTATACGTATCCCTACGATTGAAAATGGCAGCTGGACTATATGCAAAGCTACGGACTGCCTAGTTCTAACCACGGCCTTTAACATGGTTGTTAAACCCTCAAACACATATTCATGAAAGATATGTCGATGATATATTAATGATAGAGTTAGATTGATTTTGCTTCATCATAATCAGGAATCATAAAAGCAAGCGCAGAATAATGAGTAGGGACCAATCCCCAAGGTTTACAATATTTTGTTATAAATCGACCTACTAGTCAAAAATAAGAACTCAGGGTCAACTGATTTTGGTTCCAGCACATTTTGAGGCCACCTAGTTGAAGAATAATTGGCATAATAAGAACCTACATCTGAGCCAACATGCCAACATGGGAGTCTCTAGAAATATTATTGGCATTGTTGCTAATGTTCTTCCTCAACCTAAGCTCGCTGCTGCTCAGAGACTGACACTGCAAACCACACCTATACCAAATTGATAATGACAGTCCCAACTGCTGACGATACAAGTAGAAGTCCCAAAAAGTGTTCGGACTTCAGCTCTACTAATAGGTAATGTTGCAGTGTTTCATCTGGAAGGAGATAGCTGAGGCACATCTTGCTCATAAAGCATTTCTTATCCCTGGATGGGAAATTTATGTGGCTATGACGCGAGCTTGGTATTGAACGCTGACGCAGTAGGTACTAGACTAGAATGAGTGACTATCTGAGGAGTCCTTTACGATATGGAAGGGCAAAGGCTGATCCGTCAGGTCTAAGTATGGAGATATACAGTTAATATCGCTGAACACAGTTATGATCTAAATTTAAGCTTGAGGCTTGGCTTATCGTTAAAACTTTAATGTCCTACTTACTTCAGTCCATTGATCGAGCTTGTTTTTGGCCAGGTCCAGTTCTTCCACATTGGAGCACTTGGCTACCAGTGCATCTCGTTCGCCGGCTGTCGCAATATCACAATCGTTCAGTACAAGTAGAGCAGGTACTGCGGCTCGGGGTGACCTTTAAAACAATAACAAAGAAATTTACAGACAGAGGTCTGTGAATCGTATTTTTTTTTCGGCGAGAAATCTTTTTACGCATAAATTAGGAACGGTTATAAAAAATTGGAAACTTATTATCCCTGCGGAACACCTTATTCAACTTTACACGTTTAGCTACAAGTAACTGATTTGATCTCAAGAGAAGCTAGACTACTTGAATTTGTATTTGGCTTCCTGATCATTATTTAGCATACTTAAAAACAGTGTTATCGAACCACATAAGTATATATTGTTTGTAGGTTTATATTTAATCAGGATATTATAATATATACATACCTGCAAGGCACAAATATGGCTACGGTAATCCCCGCTGAATGGTCATCGGGGCTGGAATCAGAATCAGCTGTGTCGCCATATTTCTGTTCCAGGGCTTCTAGCAGGGAAGGCATGACTTAAGACTTTAGCTACAAAACAATAATAACTTAATAGGTACTTATGTGCTACGCAGATTAGGTATCTTATCTGTAACTGCGTTTTTTTTTGTACCTATTGTTGGTTAATGATAAACAAACAGTAAATCAGAGTGAGTAACCAAAATGTATGCTTATAGAAATTATCTCAGATATTACAGGCAGCAAAAACGATGTATGAATGCATTAATTTCGTTTCCGCGGGGGAGGTATAAATGCGACATATGCAGCTGTTCAGCCCCTTTGATCAGGGTGGCTACCCCTTCATACATAGAGTATACAACCACTATACTTGTTACACTTTAATTGAATGATGAATATTAGAAAACCCTTATTTCCTGCTTGTTGGTTTAAAGGTTTGATATGAGTATCATTTTTTCTGATGTTGTGTTGGCGGGGATTCGGATTAGTTTCTATGTTAAATGAATTTTGCGAATAAATTACAATATAAACAGGAAAAAGTAAATTTCATTTTTCACGGGAGGCGTTGACGGAATGTGGATTACAATAATCCACATTTATTATGATAAGTATATTGAAACTAATTGTCCAAGTTGGATTATTAGGAAATCGCATTGTAACACCAGCTTTAATTCCTGAAAACGTGTGCCTGTATTGTGTGTTCAATGTTCATTGATAACGAAAATAATAGAAACCGATCAGTTGATTTTTGACAAATTTCTAACACCCGATTTCCTGGCCCAATTGATTGACCCGCGAGATCACCCGATCTAAGTCTTTTAGATTAAGTCTACATTCTGCTGCATAGCCTGAAGCGAAATCTTTCATCAGAGGGGAATATATTACATTACATGCTGTTTTAATATTTAATTAAGTAAATATGCCTCCAGGTTTTTAGTAATTTATCTGATGTATATATCCAATTGAATCAGTGGCTGTTCAAATACCTTCAGTCGGTTTTTGTACAAAATATGTTTGGGATAAGAATTATTATTAGCTAGTTCGGTCGATATTAATCGAATATTGCCAAAGGACTATAAATGCGCTTATTCTATATAGCCGAACTCGTTGCCGATATAAATATTTAGAGTCTGCGCTCGAACCACTGAAGAGCGCGGTTGCCAAAACGTACTCTCCTCATCTGTCACCTTCGTTCCGATCAATTATTGTGATGTTCGGCTTATTTTTAATCTGAGTAGTTTACTTACACTATTTTCCATTATCACAACGAAAATACAAAGTAATAATGGTTTTCCGTATATCATTTCTTTGTCCTAATTGATTTTAAATTTGTACAGATTATTTTGAGATTGTAAATTCTGATAATTATTAAAATTTTATAGCATTTTTCTATTTTATAACAATATAAAATGTTTTTATAAACCTAACCACCTACCTGGCTTAGGATAACGAAGGCGGTACGCGTCATAACTATTTGCTATGACAGGCGACGATTCGGCAACTGCGCTTTCCAATACTGGTGAGGATAGTTTCCAAGATGCATTCCGTTTACCATTGGTTGAAACAATTGGGCGGGATTTAGAGCCTTTGTTTACTGCAAACCTTTTTTTTTGGAAATATCCGCCCGAGTGAAGTGACGAGTTTTGGGCATTTCTGACAATTGGATGTCTTTATGTTCCAGAAAATTGCTTTCAGCGAGCCTCGTGGCTCAGTGGTTAGATGGTGCGTTTCTGTCACGGCGGCCCGGGTTCGATCCCAAGGGCAAGACATGTTTTTTTAAGGTTATGTTTGTAAAAGTTTTTTTCTTCATTTTGGGCATGCATTGGGTTAGTTTTTGTTGGCTGCGCCCCCGTAGCGAGCGAAGCGAGCGGAGGGCTATGCGTGAAGTAACAAAAATACAAATGTAAACATTGTGAGCCCAGGAATCGTCAGGCGGGAGGACCCGAGCGGATATTGAAAGTAAAAATAGGTCTACTTTGCTTACTATTTTAGAAAGTCTAATATTTCACTTCAAGCATGGCCCTCCGCTCGCTTCGCTAACTACAACTAACCCAAGGTATGCCAATATGAAGATTTTTTTTTACAAATATAACCTTTAAAAAAAATTAAAAAACACGCCTTGCCACTGCCGGGAGTTGAACCAGAGGCGCTGTATCACCAGCGAAGCATCTAACCACTGGATCACTAGGCCTGCTGAAAGTAATCCACTTATTAGACATTCTAAAATAGTAAACAAACGCCCAATTGTTTCGACCAATAGTAAACGGAATGCATCTTGAGAACTAGCCGCTAATTCCAATAGTTGTTAGACACACACTTAATAGGAGGGTTTAGCGACAACACCGTATATACCTTAGCAATAACGTAAGCTCAATTCTTGAAAAAATTGGTTAATAACTATTTGTAAAGAAGTCTTGAAGCCGTAAATTTAACGAAATCGCCTACTTATCTTGAATATCAGGATCAGGAAATGATAGATTTTGAAAAAGGTAAGACCTAATGACAAATGGCCCTTGACAATTCATTCAGATTTGAAGTTATGTTAGCGTAACATTTTCATAATTGACACTGCGCAGGTCCAAGTCAAATCTGCAAAATTTGAAGTTCACGGTTGCCAAGTTGGCGCAAGCGCAATATTCATGGGGCTATGATATAGCCTTCAAATGTTTCACATCATTCCCAATCCCTGTGCCACTTTGTTTTTAAGTGCGCAGTATTTTCTTTGCTACGTATATAACCTGAGAGGATCGACTATGCGCATGAGCGTTGTACGGCGTTGCCAGATTTTACCGTAAAGCGCGATTTTGTGTGTTAAGCGAAAATATATAAAATATTGAACGACTCGCTTCTGCTCCAACGGGCGCTCTACTCTACTATTACTCTCAACTCTTAAAAATTCGTCGATTAACTAAATACGAAACAATATTGCTACCAGAAGAGTTATAAAAAATTAACTGCCCTAAAACAAGTAAGACATGCGGCAACGCTGTATTAAATTATTTGATATTTCGTCTTACCTAGCGGCGAAAGTAGGTACATCTTTACCACGATCCGCTTATGGGCCTTAATTAAACCAATAGGAATGCCTAAAAGTGACAGTTAATGGGCGGAGCACATAATCTGCCGCTCGCTTCGCTCACTTCGGGGGCGCAGCCAACTAAAACTAACCCAAAAACAGTTCTAATCTAGCAGAAAATCTTCCTGGCTTTGTTTTTACATTTTTCAAATTTCATAAATTGCATCTAGCCCCGCCCATTAACTGGCACTTTTGTGTATTCCTATTGGTTTAATTAAGGCCCATAAGCGGATCGTGGCATAGATGTACTTTCGCTACATAGCGCATGCGCATAGCAATAAGTGCCTTGTTGATTGTTTGATTTTTAATCGCTCCCAATAATAACCTCAAGTCTAAAATAACGTGGATTATCAACATTTTCGCGCACACACCGCTCTTCGAGTGCCATAGGATCTCCCTTTAGTGTGTGCGTGCCATAAAAAACACTTGTTTTATATTTAGAGCTAGACCTAGCACGGCACCTAATGAGCCTTCAGTTTATCGATGTCTTTGCGGTGCAATGAATTGTCTAGAAGTGCTCTGGTGGTTCAATGGTTAGATGCTGGGCTTGTGATACGGCCGGCGGCCCGGGGTTCAATTCCAGTCGTTTTTTTTTTTAAATAAGGTTATGTTTGTAAAAACTATTTTTTCTTCATTTTGGGCATGCCTTGGGTTAGTTTTGGTTAGTTCCTGTTCTTTGGGTCCCCGTAGTGGAGCGAGCGGAGGGTCATGCGTGAAGCGCAATATTCATGGGGCTATGATAAGCTGAAGTGAAATAATACATTGGGCTCATTAGGTGCCATGCTAGGACTAGCTCCAAGTTTTATTTATAACTTTCAGGCGAGAGAAAAATCCGTCCGTATCAACGTTGCCAAGTTTTGCGTCACCAATGATCCGTGGGAATTCTTTGCGACCGATATATCAAGTAGGACCGTGTGTCTTAGACATGCTGTGCCCTCTCACGAGCCCTTAAAGACTAACCCAAGGCATGCCCAAAATCGATTCCTTTTTTAAATTTCTGCCTTCATGGACTGAAAAAAAAAACATTACGGCAACAACCCTGAACTGTACACCTAACAACGATTCACGGAAACTTCTCGCACATCTGAACATCGATAAGCACCAGTAAGATATTAGCGTGGAAGCCACATTTGGCAACATTGATAAGGACTGGGCGATCTATTCTTTCGTCACTTTCAGCAACCAGCAGGATATTTTGGAAATATACATCGAGCTCAGAATTGAGGTTATGTTATTGCTCACGCATGCTCATTACAAATGTAGATATTGAATCCCTAAAATTCCGCACACTTGCGCAGTTCTGAACCGATGAGAAGGAGGATTCGTTCTACTTTTTAACACAAAAAGGATGCGAGTTTATTCAAGGAAAATATAAAGGGCAATACTGTCGACACAACGGGGCGTGTAAAATATAAGTTTCACGTACTACTGGGAAATGTTTAATCATATGTACATGGCCGTTAGGAAAAGTAAAATTAGTAGCAGGGCGGCGAATTTGTCGGAATTATACAAAGTTATAGACCTAATTTTTGATAATCGTCCATCCAAGTTTTCTCAAAAATCCCCAACGCGATCCGTACCCAAAAATATCCTCATAAAATTCACTAGGTTTTGGGAAATCCCATACACATCGGCAACCGTGCAGGGTTGTCACTAAAGCGCTCTGTCAGGGTGGTAATACGTCATTGCTGTTAGATCAGTGAGCACCAACGAGTTCAGCTATATAGAACAAGCTGACTTTAGTTCGTACTATATTTATATATTTTGTTTTCATAATGAGGTGAATTATATTAAGTAAACAATGTTTGGTTTCTTCTCAACTAGAAAATGTACATTTTATCATTAATCATGTTTAATGTCTAGGCAAATTGGGCTAGACGTAAAACAGGTTTTAATTTATTTGTCGAAAATGGGGCGGTTGATAAATTTATAAACATAAATTAAAAACAAATTAACTTTCTGAACATTATACAGGATGCTTCCTAATTACTGTCCAATTTCCTAAAGACATGTTGTATTTGCAATCGATTAATTTTCAAATTACATTAACAAGTGAGTTAAAGCTTCATTTTACGTGAAACATCAACTTTTAAACAATTTTTCAATACTCTGTGTGTGTTTTCGAAACGAGTAATCCTTAAAACTATAGAAACGATCGTAATAATGATTACTTCAAATTATAAAGCCATTTATGTACTCGACACTGCCTGCCATTTCAACGTGTTGCAAAATTAAAAGTGAAAAATAAAATCCTGGTTGCATCACTCGCCTAAGTCGTAATGGAGTGAAGGCCGCACCGAAAATAACGCGCGTATTTTATACAAAATGGCCTTGTATCCGCGCAATATCTCTCAAAAACGCGCAAAAGTTATCGCTACACGTGTCGACTGGAAAATTCCTATAATAATATTTATATAATTATTTATACTTGACCAGGGTTTAATGAGAGATAAAAAACTCATCATCAATTCATTTATTGACTCGGGTTTCTGCATTAATGTAATGTTAGCGATTCAGTGGCGTACTCAGGGGCTCATACCCGTTCCTCTAAATTTTCAAGAACCAAACCATAAAGTCTATTTATTATTTGCTTGATATATTATACACATAGGCCTATACATACAGCCTCTCAAAACCAAATATGTTTTGCCCTAGTTCATATATTAAATTAAATATTAATTAAGATTCACATAATAGACAAAGACTCCTCTATTTCTTTATTCCCCCGACAGATTACAGGTTCCTATCTGCCAGGAAACAATGAAGGTAAATAACAAAAGTAATTGTATTATATTGTGAAACGAATCATACAAATTATTCAAACGCAGAAAAATAGGGAGTTGTGTTAAAGCGCCAACATATCTGCTACGTTACGTGCTTCGGTTAACGTTCCGATAAGTTCTTATTTCATTGATTAGGGACAACCTCTCGAAGTTTGTAAGGTTATTTTTTATATTACAGAAAATTAGCATTTTTCTGATATAGTTCAAGAAATATTCTAATTTGTATATTGACAAAAAAAATAATTTTTTTCCCTTAAAATTGTTTATAAATCTGGATTAGTTTGAGCACATATTCACATTCCCCAATTCTGGCCAAACTAAATCAACTAATTTTTGGACGAATTAGATTTGGTGGGAAAAAACTTCATCGTCTGGCAACACTGAACAAGCTACAGCCTTGCCACCTTTGTTTTCATATTGCCACGTCACCATCAGTGTTGCCAGACTAAATTATTGTATTCCTAGAGGAAAATGTCTAGATTCGGCAACGCTTTCATATAGCGGGCATCCCCAATTATATTACTAAATAAATGATCGGATTGGCTGAACGTGTTCCAGTTTTACTGGTATAATTCCAGAAATAGAATAGATTGATTTTTTTCTTTAAATTAATATACTATATTTTGAAGTTATTTTGTGAGTACAATAACAAGGTTCTTGGTGAATAAAAAAGGCCGAAATATATTAGTTTGACCAAAATATGTATAACCTTCACTAAAAAGCTCTTTACCAACTGTCAAATTTATCAACCAGACCCATTATATCGCTTATTCGGTGAAAATATCACCCACGAACTGGCAACAACGCTAGCAAACTCTCCGTCTAAGTGTCAAACGTCAGACAAACGTCAAAATACCGTCAAGGCCGCGACGATAACTCTCTAATAATAAATATAAATCTCACTAAAGGAAGTCAGTATCGGCCCGTTCCGTTTCCTCATTTTCCCCCCTAATTAACATACATTCGTCCCGTAGACAAATAACAACGGAGCAAATAAATCGAGAGAAATAGAAAAAATAAAACGTTCTTATCGATCCGTGAAATAAAATCTGTGTTACGTTATTGCCGCAGAGCCAACAACCAGGAAAATGAAAGTCTGCTATTAAATAGGATAAGTGCAATAATGGTTAGGTAAATCAGAAATTTATTTAGTAATGTGTCGGTTACATATTTTGCGCATATTTTTTTTGCTTTTCAACGGGCCTGGTATAATGGAGAGCGCGGATGACTAAGTACTAAGTGGCGGATTGTTGTTTGGTGCGGTGTTGCCAAATGCGCGAGCAAAAGCGTGGCGGAAACAGAGTCGGGAGCTTTTAGTGGCTTAAAAAATGTTACCAATATAATAAAATAAAATAAAGTTAACTAACCCAACCTTGACACTTATCTCAAGGTTATTCCCGATTTTTTTTTTCGAACTTATGGATAATTTCCAGTGTTATGGGCAATTTCAAGAAAAGTTGAATTATGTAGAAAAAGTATTCAAAATGTCGAAAAAAGTTTAATTGCATATGAAGAAACCACGGAAAAACTTTATGAAACTTTTATTTTTGAATTCTCGAATTTCATGTATAAATTTAAAAAAAGTAAAAATTATCTATATCTAACTTCATGGAAAAAAGTATTTGCAAGTATCCATAACTTCGGAAAAAATTTTCAAAAGTATCCATAATATCGACAAAAAAGTTGGAGTAAACATCCGTAATTAAAAAAAAAATAGCATAATAGAAGTTCAAGGCATTTATTTATTTAGTTATTAATTGTTATTTATTCGTTCCTTGAATCCATTAAGTATAATATAATACATAGGACGCGTCAAATACAAATTAAAAAACTAAAAATATATAAGTACTAAACAATAAAAACAACCAATACATCAAACAAATGAGCAGAACAAAATTCCAATGCGTCCATAATTTCGAGAAAGAAGTCAAAATTATCCATTATTCCAAGAAAAAAATATAATATTTATCCGTGTTAAAGATATCCACCATTTTGAGGAAAAGGTCAAAACTATGTGTCATTTAGTGAAAAAAAGTTGAAAACATTCATAATTTTGAGAAAACTCGAATTTATAAATATATACCTGATTTGTTCAAGAAAGTCGAGAAAGTATCCATAATTATGAAGAAAAAGTCTAAACTATGTATCATTTAAGGAAAAAAGTTGAAAACATTCATAATGTTGAAAAAAGGCGAATTAATAAATACGCACTTGATTTGTTTAAGATAGTCGAGAAAGTATCCACGATTTTGAAGACAAAGTAGTGAAGAAAGTCGAAAATATTAATAATTTTGGGAAAACTCGAATTTATAAATATGTACCTGATTTGTTCAAGAAAGTCGAGAAAGTATCCATAATTTTGAGAAAAAGTCTAAACTATGTATCATTTAGTGCAAAAAAGTTGAAAACATTCATAATGTTGAAAAAAGTCGAATTAATAAATACGCACTTGATTTGTTTAAGATAGTCGAGAAAGTATCCATGCTTTTGAAGACAAAGCCGGAACTATGTATCATTTAGTGAACAAAGTCGAAAATATTAATAAATTTGAGAAAACTTGAATTTATAAATATGTACCTGATTTGATTAAGAAAGTCGAGAGAGTAGTCATAATTTTGAGAAAAAAGTCGAAACTATGTATCTGAGTGAAAAAAAGTTGAAAATATTAATAATTTTGAGATAAGTCGAATTCATAAACACGCACTTGATTTGTTTAAGAAAGTCGAGAAAGTATCCATGATTTTGAGAAAAAAGTCGAAGCTATGTATCATTTAGTGAAAAAAGTTGAAAATATTCATAATTTTGAGAAAAGTCGAATTTATAAATATGTACCTGAAGTCGAGAAAGTATCAATAATTTTTGGCAAAAAATCGAAACTATGTATCATTTAGTGAAAAAAAGGGAGATATTCATAATGTTCAAAAAAGTCGAATTAATAAATACCCAATTGATTTGCTTTGAAAGTCGAGAAGGTATCCATGATTTTGAAGACAAAGTCAGGACTATGTAGGTATCAGTTAGTGAAGAAAGTCGAAAATATTTTGAGAAAGCTCGAATTTATAAATATGTATTGTTTAAGAAAGTCGAGAAAGCATCCAAAATTTTGAGGAAAAAGTAGGAACTGTGTAACATTAAGTGGATTTTTTTTTAATATTTATAATTTGGAGAAAAATCGAACTCATAAATACGCACTTGATTTTCTTAAGAAAGTCGAGAAAGTATCCATGATTTTGAGGAAAAGTCGGAACTATGTATCATTTAGTGAAAAAGAGTTGAAAACAGTCATAATTTTGATAAAAGTTGAATTCATAAATATGTATCTGATTTGTTTACGAAAGTCGAGAAAGTATCCATAATTTTGAGGAAAAGTAGAAAATGTGTTATTTAGTGGAAAAAAGTTGAAAATATTCATAATTTTGAGAAAAGTCGAATTCAGAATCATAGGTACGCACTGGATTTGTTTAAGAGTCCAGATATTCATTCATGATTTTGAGGAAAAAGTTGGAATTATGTATCATTTACTGAAAGAAAGTCGATAATATTCATAATTTTAGGAAAACTCGAATTAATAATTATGTACCTAATTTGTTTAAGAAAGTCAAGAAGGTATCCATAATTTTGAGCAAAAAATCGAAACTATGTAACTTAGTGAAAAAAGTTGAAAATATTCATAATTTGAAGAAAAGTTGAATTCAAAAATATGAATTTAATTTGTTTATGAAAGTCGAAAATGTATCTATAACTTTAGTTTCGAGAAAAAATAAAAAAATTCGTAATTTTGAGGACAAAAAATCGATATTATATATATAATTGTGAAAAGATTCAATATTAGAACTAATTTGTGAAAAAGTATCCATAATTTCGAGAAGAGCGTGGTAATTATCAATGATTTCCGAAAAGTATAGAAAGAATCCATAGTTTTTAACAACTTTATATAATTTTAAGTTCAGTAGTATGTATCCATACTTTCGAGAAATAATTCGGTTGTAAGTACTTATGACTACTTTTGAATAAAAAAGGCGAAGTGACGAAATTGTGTTAAAAAAGTCGAGAAAGTATCGATAATTTGGAAAAGCGTTAATAATTTTAAGAAAAAATGCGTCTATGACTTCTTAAAAAAAAGTTTGGCAGTAGGTATCCATAATTTCGAGAAATAAGTCGAAAGAAAGTAGGTACCTACTTATGAATCCTTTGAATTAAAAAGGCGAATTTAAGAAATAATTTCGAGAAATAGTTCGAAATTAAGCAGAATTTCTTCGAGAATTTCGTGGTAAAGTTGAAATTATACTTATTAATATGTACTTTTGAATGAAAAAAGCCAAATTAAGAAATTGTGTTAAAAAAAATCGAGAAAGTATCCATAATTTTGAAATGTTTTATATAATTTTAAGAAAAAGGCGCATATAATTTCATAAAAAACGGTTTGGCAATAGGTATCCATAATTTCGAGAAATGATTCAAAGTTAAGCAAAATTTCTAGAAAAAAAAACAAATTTCTATAATTTCGTGATAAAGTCGAAATCAGGAAAATGTGTTAAAAAAGTCGAGAAAGTATCCATAATTTTGAAGTTTTATATAATTTATAGAGGTACCTATATTATGAAGATATTCATAAAAACAAGTTTGGCAGCAGGTATTCATAATTTCATAGTAAAGTCCGAGGTAAAGTCGAAAGTAAGGAAGTTCTAATGAATATCTAATAAAAACGAAATCATGAAAATGTGTTAAAAAGTCGAGAAAGTATCCATAATTTTGAAAAGATTTGTCTTGTATAATCCCCAAAAAAAGTTGAAGTTTTGAAAATAACTCGAGAAAGTATCCATAATTTTGAAATTTTTTGCCTATGTGCATTCATAACATCTAAAAAAAACTTGAAATTTGGGTAAAAGTCGAGAAAGTATCCACAATTTTGAAAAATGTTGTCATGTGTATAATCTCCAAAATAAGATGAAATTTTAAAAAATCGAAAAAGTATCCATAATTTTCAAAAAGTTTTGCCTATGTGTATACTTAATCTCCAAAAAAAATCTGAAAAAAGTCGAAAAAATAGCCATAATTTTGAATTTTTTATAATTTTAATGTAAAAAGGCGTCTATAAATTTTTTCATAAAATACTTTGGCAGTGGGTATCCATAATTTCGAAAAATAATTCGGAATTAAGCAGAATTTCGAGAATAAAAATACAAAATATCCATATTTTCATAGTAAAGTCGAAAGTAAGGAAGTACTTATGAATATCTAATAAAAACGAAATCATGAAAATGTGTTAAAAAGTCGAGAAAGTATCCATAATTTTGAAAAGATTTGTCTTGTATAATCCCCAAAAAAAGTTGAAATTTTGAAAAAAACTCGAGAAAGTATCCATAATTTTGAAATTTTTTGCCTATGTGCATTCTTAACATCTAAAAAAAACTTGAAATTTGGGTAACAGTCGAGAAAGTATCCACAATTTTGAAAAATTTTGTCATGTGTTTAATCTCCAAAATAAGATGAAATTTTAAAAAGTCGAAAAAGTATCCATAATTTTTAAAAAGTATTGCCTATGTGTATACTTAATCTCCAAAAAAAATCTGAAAAAAAGTAGAAAAAATATCCATAATTTTGAATTTTTTATAATTTTAATGTAAAAAGGCGTCTATAAATTATTTTATAAAATATTTTGGCAGTTGGTATCCATAATTTCGAAAAATAATTCGGAATTAAGCAGAATTTCGAGAATAAAAATACAAAATATCCATATTTTCATAGTAAAGTCGAAAGTAAGGGAGTGCTTATAAATGTTTAATAGAAACGAATCATGTGTATAATCTCCAAAAAAAGTTGAAATTTTTAAAAAAGTCGAAAAAATATCCATAATTTTGAAAAGTTTGTATAAACCATAATTTCGAGAAATAATCCGAAATTAAGCATAATTTCGAGAAAAAAATACAAAATATCCATCATTTCATAGTAAAGTCGAAAGTATGGAAGTACCTACTTATGAATACCTACTTTACTAAAAACGAAATTATGAAAATGTGTTAAAAAGTCGAGTATCCATAATTTTGAAAAAATTCTGTCTGCATAAGATCCAAAAAAGGTGAAAATTTTGAAAAAAGTCGAGAAAGTATCCAAATTTTAAAAAAAAAATTGCCTATGTAAGATAATCTCCAAAAAAAGTTGAAATTTTACACAACTGAGAAAAATAATTTTAAAATGTCCATAATTCTTAAAGCAAAATGGAACTTATGTATAACATCGTGAAACAAATTGAAAGATATCCATGAGTTGGATAAACGGTTGGAAATTACGAATAATTTGTAGAAAAAGTAGTGAAAATGTCAGTAATTTTGAAATCGCTTCAATTATCATTTATTTAAAGTCTAAAAGTATCCATAATTTTAAAAGCAAATTTTATCTAATACTAAGAAAAAGTCGTCCATGTTTAGTTTCATAAAAAAAATCGAAAGTATCCATAGTTTCCAGAAATAATTTAAGTTATCCGCAATTACGAGCTAGGATAGCGAAAAAATTTCCGCTTTCATATTTAAAGGAAAATGTTGATGATAAATGTAGTGCATCGACCAATAACAATCTTTGAATCCGATTAATATTATTTTACTTATCTTAAAACTTTTTATATCCTTGACAGCTCGGCAACAGCGCTCGCCAACGCGTTAGCCAGGGAGATCCTGCGGCTGACCTTTTGTTTACATAACAAACCGACAACGAGCGAAAACAGCCGAAAGCCACTTACCTGTACAACAAAGGAAGGAACGTCAATAATTAACGAAATAACTACATGAAAATCTTCGGTGTCCTCCACCAATGACGAAGAGGGTGTCCCGTGCCAACAAATAACAGGTAATTTTTGGCAAGTTTCCCTTTACGTTTCAGTTTATACACCAGTTTGTTATCGACGAAAAATTCACTTTTGCCATTAAAAACGCTGCTGGAGGAGCGATTCGCCGCTGTTTGCACAAACCGCGCTCGCGCTCGCTCTTCGACTACTGCGATGTAGAATCCATGATCCATTTTGCGCGGTTGTTACGACGTTCGTGTTTTTGTTTTTACGATCAGCTGCTGCCTGGTCCAAACAGCTGATCCGGTATAAACCTGATTTTTGGCGTTCTTTGTCTTGTGTTTTTTTATTTTTATTTTGGGGCACCGTGTCTTTATGCTACGTAATTTTAAAGGAAAGTCGTTTATGGTGTTAATGTTTTTTTTTTGATTGCCGTATAATAATTAATGTATTTTTAACTACTAGCCTTAATAGGTGTCAACCATTATTGACCGAATTTTAACTTGAGAGGTTGTTTCTTTTTCCCTCTTTTCAAAATATAAAATATTTCATTATTTAGGTACCTGCATTATGACTTAAGTCATAATAGAAACTTGACAGTTACGTTACCAAGCCTACTTGACAAGACAAACTACAAATAATGTTGCAAGTATTCCAAGCAAAGGTAACTTGATTGAATTAAATAATTAATAGAGAAGCAATCTTATAATAAATAGTATCAATATTATGCAATGAGCATATAATGATGTCTTAATAGCCATTAAAAGTGAGTTGCATAGACTATTTTTCTACGACCAGTCATTATATTGAAAAATAATATTTAATTTTTAAAATTTACTAAGCAAATTGTCTAAGAACTGCCAAAATTGATAAATTTCAAATCTGTCATGACCATGGCTGTCCTTGATATTGGCCGAATATCATTGTGATGACAGATGTTGAATTTTGATTGGTTATAATCAAGGACAATAAACAACCCAAGATGTCAGTTCATTATCATACTGGTAGTAAATAATGTCTAATAAATCAATTAAAGTATTATAGAAGTAGAAAAATATAATTAATGCTTTAATAATCATTACAAAATATATGGTAGATGTGTTAATAATGGAAAAAAATTGTATATTAGCCACGGTTTAGACATCTATTAATGCCTTCGACGCTCAGGCGTTATCTTGGTGGGTAATATACTTATTTCTACGACTGTTCAATAATTTGCTTATTACAGGATCGTTTGCGATTAAGCGTTGTTTGATACTCCTTTATTCAAACAACGGATTAAGTAACAGGGTCCATTATTCATGATTATTGAATAAATATAATCCATGATTTACGAGCTGGCACCAATCACAATCCGTTGCATAGATAACGCATTCGCATAGTAAAATATTTTGACCAATCACAAACGACTATTTTGTCTCAACATTTCACAATGACGTCATTACAAGAAGTCATTAATTTCATTCTCTAGTTTGAACGTAGTGATTTGCTGACTGGTAAAAGCACCAAAAAACTCAAAAGTTGAAGTAAATAGAGAATACTGGCAAAACATACAATTCTTAGGAGGTTATCTTTGAAAATTATTTTCTTTCCGGCTGGTACTTGTCAGGTCAAGAACATTTATCACGTGGTTACTATAATCGCATAGTATAAAATGCATAAATATATTTATCCTTATGGAAATTCTGATGCAAAATAAACATGGCGTCATCAAAATCGCATGTGATTGGCCCGATACATAACTCCATAGCCTATGCTATGGAGTTATGTATCGGTCGGTGTGATGGGCTTTAAGCTAGTTTTGCACTCATCCAAGTTAATGTCAAAGAACTTTGATCAACGTTATAGTAAAATTTATTTGATGAAGCCACAATTAAGGCACCGTTTTACATTTGTGAATTTCGTTGACGCCAGTGACCAGTGACGTTTGTAGACTGTTACCAACCAGCGTTGCCAACCAAATTTACGGAAAATTCCCTACGCGCTCTTTGAAATTTTCCTAGATTTAAATAGACGGGAATTTGTTAAATAATTATGAAAGTTATTGGCAAGAAATCCTCAACGATCAGAAAAAATAAAGTTAATATAAGGCCTAAACCTTAAACAAACTGTTCATTGGAATCGTCGAGACCGGGGATTCCCCCGGTGGAGCATACGACCCTCTATACAAAATTTTGATGTTAAAATTTAGTGGTTCATGGCGCTAAAATAAATAAACAGAACTTTATTTAAAATAAATATTTTTAGATATTTTTCATTTTACTACTTATTTTAAAGCAAAAAAACCAAGTGGCAACTTGCAGAAGCGTCTAGGACACCTACTAACTTTTCGATGCGAAAGCTGCGGACATGCGTAATGGCGGAATGTATTAGAATTACCCATGTGTTTACTGTCCAGTAAAATGTTTCTGACACATCTGGTGGTGTAGTAGTCACAGTTGTTGTTTTTCATTCGGACGCTACGGGTTCAGTTCCCGTCGGTTGCAACACAAGTTTTGTTTATTTTTTTAAGGTTATGTTTGTTTTTTATTAATTTATCGTTTTCGTAATTTTGGGCAAGCTTTGGGTTAGTTTTTGTTGGTTGCGCCGCCGTAGCCCTAATAATACCTATATATTCTTGTTTTGCCATTACGCATGTCCGCTGCTTTCGCATCGAGAAGTTAGTAGGTTCCCTAGACTCTTGTGTAACTTGCCACATTTTTAGGTTATGTTAAACTGGATATTTTGATTTGATAAATTTGATTATTGCGGCTGGTTTTAATATGTGTATGTTGGTACCCCCGAATTTGATAAAATATTTGATTAAAAATTGGACGTGTTCTAATTGCATCAAAGAACTTTGACAAAAAGTCCCGTATTACATTTGTGAAATTCATCCAAGGCCGCCTTGTCAAAGTTATTTGAATGAACCTGGATTAGTGTAAAACTAGCTTTAGGGATTAATCAACGATTTTATATTAAAAAAGTTTGAGTAGGCCATGACCAACACTTTCTAAACAAGAAGGCCAGATATCTAAATCTAAGATGGCGTCGCGCGTAGGGAGCAGGCTCTGACAATGAGAAACGTAATAATTCATATATGTATAAACTACTTTTGTTGCCTTTTGACTTCGAAAAATACATATCTAAATTATTTTTAATAATTAATTAATTACATGTTATTTACCCAAATAGCAACAAAAAATGGTTTGGGAGCCATACCCATGACAGAAAGGAACATAATACTTATTTTAATAAGTAGTTTAACCATTATAATATGCCATGACGTAAAAAATACGGACTATGGTTAGGGGTTTGTTGAAAACATATCTCGAGGTGTATATAAACTAAAACAAGAATACAGAGTAACTTAGATATCTTTTAAAGACTGTTTAAATAAGATAATGTAATATGAAAAAAATGAATGTTTGCCTTTAAGGAGTTCTTAATTTGACAAAATTGATTCTGTTTTGTTTAAAAAATAAACTTGAAATTTTTAAGAAAACTGATTTTTGAAAATGTTACCTATTCTTTACGGTTTGGGTTAGTTTGGGTTCCTACTCTGAGGTACTAAAATCAAACGTCTGAGGTTGTTCGGCTGTAGCCTAAAAATATCTGTGGTTACCTAAAACTTATTATAGTTAGAGTCAAAAGGCAGTCAAAGTAAATAGGTAAGTAGGCATTATTATTATAAAACCACAAAATTGCTTGTTTGTTTATTTCTGGTAGACAGTATGTGAACATTAAAATTTCAGTTATATTAGATATTACAGGATACTATCAGCAGGGAAACACACCTTGTACCAGAACAATCCGTCCCTAACTATAAGCTATAAGTATTTAATTATTGTATAATGTGGAACCATTAGGAAGTAGAGGGTAGTGTAGTAAGGTTAAGAGTCTGTTTTCACGAACACAGGGCAACGTCCTTACCATTAACACAGTAAATCACCTGCTTTGTGTAAATTGTTCACTGCAAAAGCACAAATTTCATAATTTTAAATATATTTTATATTAAAAATTCGAAATATATCATCTACAGCAATTAATTCCAATCCCAACTGGGGTGGCCTTATTGCCTATTAATTTTCTTAGTTTCAGGGCTTTCTTGTATAGAAGGTGTTGCCATGACCTAACGCTAAAAACACAAGCGTCTAGCGCTCTTACTAAATTTTCGATGCGAAAGCCGTGCATGCGTAATGGCCGGATGTATCGGAATTATCCATGTTTTTACGCTCTAGCGAAATTCCTTCAACGTCTCGGTAGTGTAGTAGTTAGACGTTCTGCTTGTCATTTCTGCGCTGCGGGTTCCATTCCCGTCGGTCGCGACAGATGTTTTCTTTAATTTTTTTTAAGGTTATGTTTGTTTTTTATTAATTTACTTTTTTATCTTAATTTTGGGTAAGCCTTGGGTTACTTTTGGTTAGTTCTTGTTGGTTGCGCACCCGTAGCGAACGGAGGGCCATGCAAAGCCATAATAATAACACCTACTCATGCTTCGCCATTGCGCATGCACGGCTTTCGCATCGAAAATTTAGTGGAAGCGCTAGACGCTTATCTAAAAACCACCGAATCCTCGAATCAGTTATGACGAGTTATGACGTCTAGCCGTTGGTGGTCGTAGACTTGATCCCGATAGAATATCTTATTGTGACATGAGTTAAGTACAAGTACAAGTCGCTATACGGGTTCAAATTTTGGGGCATCCATGGGTTTGTTTTGATTTGTTTTGGCAACTTATGCTCCCGGAGCGAGTGAAACGAGCATGGCCGTTTAATTAACATTTCAAAACACGTGATAAAATTCCTTACATAACTGAGAAAGATGTAAATACTGTACAGGCTTTTAATATTCTGCATCAACCACTGGAAAGGTAACTATACCTAAGTGCTACAAAAAATGTTAAATATAAAATTTACAGGGGTTTCCACGTATTATCTTATAAAAATGTCGCAAAAAAACAAATGGGTATGGTAAACGTAAAATTTTGACATATGTTTTGTTTTTTTTTCCATAAAATACCCTGCATATAGACAGCAAGATCTCCTGAACTTAGTCTTCTAGATTTTTTTTTCTCCTGATATAACTTGAAAAGCAAACGGAACATATGACAGTGTTGAATGTGTGAATAAGACATGAATATTACTCAGTCATTAACGAAATGGTTAATACCCAAAGTTATTATCTACAAGTAGACAGCCTATATTTGTTAAAATATACATTGAGACGTTTCACCAGAATTATTATGGAAGTTTGCTAGTTTTGAAAGGCAATGTTTAACTATCTGTCATTCCCCCTCATTAGGTATGTACCCTAGGTCTGTCCCTGAGTATTTCGGAGAAATATCATCATATAGCCTGCAAGATCATCGGATATTAGTCCGCTAGATTTTTTCTTTTAAAGCCAATTTTCTTCTATAAGGCGTGAACATGAAATCGTGAGTGAGTAATTATTCCGTTTATGGCTAGCGCATTGCCAACAAGTAACTGGCTAATTTTGTTGAAAAGAATAACCATTGATTATTGCGGTAGTTTGCTAATTAATAAGGCATTTATTTATTACATTTCCTGTATCCTATATTGTTATTTGCCTATACAATTCAACAAAGCTGCATAAAGCACTGAAGGAAGTACAAAAGATCTAAATCATATAAGTTTGCCGAACCTTGACCGTTACCAGTTTGTTCATTTGCTCCTTTTATAGGATACGGAATTCGAGTGGGTTCGCGGCACGGGAATCAGGTTGTCGTCCTTGATTGTTTGCATTCGTTTCGTCTGGCTCGATGAGAAACCGACCACAATTCCTATAATAAATCTTCTTTTGCGTTGTTTTATTCTCGTTCTTTTCAATACGGGGGTTCATTAAAAGAACGAACGTGAAAAAGCTGATGGGGAAATATATGTTCATACGATGGGGGTCGGAGGTTATGGTACCTAGAATAAAGGGACGCAAAGAAACGAGGAGAATATTAATAATTGGAAGATTTCTAACCCATGGGAAACAACCCAATTGTGACGAAGAATTCTGCATATAGCGAAAAGTCTACGCTAGGTGTTTTTAGATAATAATATATAGGTTAATTTGAATCTAAAATATAGTATATAATATACAGACATCACCTTAAAATGATAGACAACTGCAATCCCAGTCGGGTGGGCTATTCCGGTCATTACAAATTCTACGGTGTAAACGCACTCTACTTGTTTAGCCTCGTGCTGCCATCTAGTAATCAACGTCAAATGCGCATGGGTGCCAGTGTTGCCATTCGTATCAACTTTTTGATTGATATTACGGAGAGTAATTTTGCACTAACCTAATTAAAGCAGCAATATTTATTAAAACACATTTGTAGGCTAAAAATTTTCATTTATTTACGCCATTTTGACAGCCATATTGTTGGTTCGTTTTGACACATAACGCGTTAAGTTAATAGCGCCTGCGCGTGAACTTTGCGACGTTGCTAATTGGTTTAGTTAATATCCGAAATAGTTTTTATGCATAATACCGTTGGCTGAGAATAGGGGAAGACGCGCTAAATTATGGGCAAAATCGTGACACTAAAAGATGACTGCGTATAGATGGCGCTACTAGAATGCGTGCGCGAGATCTGGCTTAAGATCGATCACAGTATTGGCATTTTGCGGAGCACACGAACGTGTTGTCTGAGGAGTTTTCGTAGCGTCTTAAAATCTTGCATTAACATTTCTTGTGATTTGTCATAGGCCTAGCCTTGTTTTGGTTGTAGTTAGTACTCGAACATTATGTTGACGTTCAAAATGAATGTTTGTGTTTATCGTGGATGCAATAATACAAGAAAAAACAAGAACAATATTGTAAGTTTTTTTAACTTTATTATGTTGAGTTTAAATTTAAAACACCGTTTTTATTTTAGAGTAATATTTGACTCTATTTTTATAAATACGTATTATAATTAATTCCGATCGTATAAAAAATAGTATGTGCAACTCGTAGGAAAAGCACATTCCTGGACTCCTGTGTTGCTGGCCTCGGCTGCCCCTCGTCCAGCAATTACCACAATCGTCCAGGAATGTTTTGCTTTTCCTTCTAGTTACATAATATACTATTTTTTTAATGGGACGTAGCATTATGAAACTTAAATAATATTTCTAGGAGTCAAAAAATTGTATTTTTTTCACGTGAGACGTTTGCGCATCTACAAGCGTATAAAAAGTCACCTTTTTAGACAGTTGTACAAAATAGTATATTATTTTATATGGAGGAAAAGTGATACTTTTCATGGCGCGCTCGTGTTTAACAGCCGAACGGAGTGAGGCTGGTAATAGAGAGCAAGCCATGAAAAGTATTTTCCTCCAAATAAAATATGCTGTTTTTTCTTCAAATGTCGACAAATTAATGCAAAAACATCTCTTTTTAATAGTAATAATATCTAATTATTATTAAAGATAAATGAGTTCGCAAGGCGGCTTAGACCACGGTCGTAGGTGGCCTTGCTTAGACCGGTGTCGGTGAATATAATGTAACATAAAGCTGTCAGTGGACACTGTCAACAATAGTATATCATTTTATATGGAGGAAAAGTAATACTTTTCATGGCGCGCTCGTGTTTAACAGCCGAACGGAGTGAGGCTGGTAATAGAGAGCAAGCCATGAAAAGTAACTTTTCCTCCAAATAAAATATGCTGTTATTTCTTCAAATGTCGACAAATTAATGCAAAAACATCTCTTTTTAATAGTGATAATAATTATTATTAAAGATAAGTGGGTTCGCAAGGCAGCTTAGACCGGTGTCGGTGAATAGGCACAGGTTGTTGCTATAGTAATGTAACATAAAGCTGTCAGTGGACACTGTCAACAATAATTATTATTTAAAATTGCGTCTCCGATTGCGTTTTAATTCCGTATTGATAAGCAGTTATTGAGTAAGTTCGATTAAATAATAACCAATTTGTTCCTAAATTAATGATTTTTAGAAATGCAGTGGACAAATTGAGTGATAAATACAAATTTTAGTTTAATAAGTATCTATGTTGCTGTGACAACACTTTTACCTCCGCCGGCGGAAAAGTGAAAAGTAAAGCTCCGGCGGAGGAAAAACGACACTTCACGGCCGCCTACACAGTCGAGTAATGACGGATTTACTGACGTTTGAAGAAAAAAGGATTTTTGTATACCTATGAAATTCCCATATAGTATGTTTCGGAAAATTGGTAACTAATCCAGTATTTACTGTGTTATAATTTGTTCCAATTTTATTTAATATGTACCGGGTGGCCAACTAAGAATGGTACTCGGCTATATCTGGAAAAGTAATTGTCGTAAAGACTTGCGGTAAAAAATTTATGAGTAAAGCTGCCAAGGGAAAATGTTGGAACTTATTTTTAAGTCTCCAAAATGGCCGCCAAGGGGCATAATAGCCATCTTAAATTTTAAAACCCGTTTTTTTGCAAAATTTTCTTAAATTAAAGATAGTAGAATGCATTGCCATTTTAAAACAGGGATAAATTAAATTACTTTTTGTAAAACACGTTTTACTCTAGCCCGTAAAGGAAAGTGATGGAACGTGTTCGAACATTTTCGGAAATAAATGTCAATAACTTGAAAATGGCTGGACGGAACTTAAAAACTTATAGTCGTTGAAAATTGCTTTTCTAAGCTATCAATCGTGCCTTGCGTGGGGTGATTGCGACTTATCACCTAGCCGCTAGAGGGCGTTTTCTGACATAAAGTCAGATTTTAAAAAAATAAATAAATGCAACGATGCCACTATTTTAAAACAAAAGAGAGCCAAATGAGATCCTAATACGGTAGTGAAAACCGCATTTCGTTATATCTCATCTAACCTAAAATATAAGTAAAAGAAATCAGAACACGAAATAAAATCGGATTTTGGGACATTTTTTCGAAAGAAAGAACCGTTGTTATTTGTTATTATCCTCATTTTAGCACAATATATAATAATTTACTGCTAAAATACCAACATAATATTTAAAATCTCAATAATAATTAACATTCAGTAAATATGAGTGAATTTTGCCGTTCTGTCAACACAAAATTCGAAATTTTTTAAAGAAACCAAGTAGGCTAGCGGCAACAGTTAGGTATATTATCGTTGGTTTGAAAATAAGCACGAAACAATGCATATCAAACACTTCTATGGGTAGAAAATTTATTTTTTACAAATAAGATCAACAAAATATCGCATACCGGCTTATATCTCAAAAACTAGCCCGCTAGAGGGTGTAACAGCCATCACTGTAAAATTAAGATTTTCGTCGTATTTTGACTGATTAACAGGTATCGAAAACATCTGGAGTTCAATTCTTACACATTTCCTGATTCTTTTTGTTCGCAGAACGAAGACTAATATTTGTTATATTTTTTAATTAAAATATTTGTTAAATAATATTTTTCGTCAATGGTCAAGCCTACTTGAGTTAGTAAACGAATACCGTTAGCAGATATCATAGTTCGCGTGCATTTAATGATCAAAGTTCGAATTTCGTGAAGACCAAGCGGTTTATCGAGATCAAACAAGTAATACCTTTTTTCCTTAAAAATAACCAGTTATTAAATTTTTTATTCAAAATCGCGATAAAGTTTTAAAAACATCGATTCATCGTTGCCATCCCTAATTATCACTGCATTGAAACACTTCCACAGGTGGAAAATTATTTTTTTTTTCTAAATAAAGCCCCAAAAATATCTCATACACTGTAAAAATCTGCAATCTTCAATTTTTGCGATTTAGTTTTCTAAAGCATAGGTACTTGCTTTCTTTAATAGTTCGAATTTTGTGTGGACACAAGGGCAATCAATATTCATATTGAATGAATATTAATTATTATTGAGATTTTAAATATTATGTTGGTATTTTAGCAGTAGAATAATATATATTGTGGTAAAATAACGATAATTACAATTTAATAGCAACGGATCTACTGAAAAACTATACCAAAATCCGATTTTTTTTTTGAGTTTTGATTTATTTACTTATGTTTTCGGTTAGGTAAGGGATATCGAGATGCGGTTTTCACTGACGTATAACCTGTTTTAAAATTTAAGATGGCTATTACGTCCCCTAACGGTCATTTTGGGAACCTAAAAATAATTTCCAACATTACATAATAATATTTTTAAATCCATTTATAAATTATTGCTAAACGAAATCAATATAAATATTATTAATTTATGTCCAGAACATATCGAAAAATTATTAAAAATTGTAACAAAAACAATGCTTTACAAACAAATGAAATGGGAGTGTCTGAAAAATTCAGTAGCAATATACGTGACACCAAAGATGCTCAAAATAAACCACATATAAAAATTAGAATTTTATCAAACCAATGATTTTTTCTAAATTATTTTCATTATTATTTGCAAGCAGCGTGTGCGCTAAATTTTTGCCATTTTTAAAATCAAGAAGTCTCCTGAAAAATTAAACTGATTATTTTTTTTACTGTAAATTATAGAACAGTGAAAAAAAATCGATACTTATTTTTTAATTTCCACTAAAGATTATTACGAGAGCTATGCCAGTTTTTAGTTTTGTATATATAGATATAATCGTTGACTGATTATCAGCCAACGATATAATATACTAAGCATGGTGCGACGTAACAATTCATATACATGGTGACATCATACGCATATTTCATGGTGTTGTATCTGCCTCATTTTTCGAACTATGAAAAAAATAAAAAACATGTGCACTTATTTTTGATGGGCTATCAAAATTAGCAATAAAAATTTTAATGAAACTTCTTCATTGTGGTATTCGCTTGACCACTAATTCCGACACGTTGACAACCACTAGGTCCTCGATTATTCGCCAAACAATGAAACCTTGGAATGGCATCCAGAAAGAGCAGACTATTCTACGCGATTCTCGAATCGCACAGACGTCCCAGGCGACCACTGATAAATTTTAGGAATTTAGCTGGATAAAAAAGTCAAAACTGAAACATGCTTTACCATAAAGTAGTTATCCTCCAAGTCCAAATAATGCTAAGAAACCCTCAGTTACTTACGCTATGCTTAGGTAAATCAATCATCAACTTAGTTGACTATGTTTATTTATAAAATTTGGTAAATCCTTATACATAATATTATTTTACTAGTTTAGTTTTGTATTCTTGCATTATTTTATATACACTATCACATTTCACGTGATGTCTCACGTTTCACTTTATATTTTAGGTATTAACCTTCTGCTTAATATTTATTTATTCCAATAAAAATGTAAGTTGTTTTACAATGCTATCATGTTTTATTTATTTGGCACAACTTTATCTCTCCATGCTTCTCAATTTCAATCTTAACAAATTATAACTTATAAAACATTTTTGCTTTCGAGCGACGGTAAGTGAGAAATAAGTATTGTAGTCAACCAAAAATTCGGCTGCCAGCAAAAACTTAAATAAAAAACAAATTCATATAAGTACATGCCAATTTATCTTATTAGAATTATATTTAGTTTACTTACACGGAATGTTCATTCTAATGGCATAATAATATATTAAATTATTCAGTAAAATATAACATCTTTATAAGTAAATATCGTTAAAATCCTTGGTCTTATCATAATTTTATCGGTCAATGCGAAAACTCCATACGTGCGAAAACTATTTCTTGTGAACATCCGTTGGCCGTTGCCCGAGTATCTCAAAGCGTCACGCGACTGGATCTAATAAATGAATCAAGAATGGTATGAATTCCTTTCGCATTTCCAGGCATATGCCGCGAGGTCGCACCACCAATCAGTGGGTGAGACGTAAGGGTATCGAAAAGGAAGGTGTCACGTTTCTAGGCACGACATTTGCGCGTCTTCCCCCTATTATCAGTCAACGATAATACCTAATATTTTACTTTGGGTTAGTTTTTGTTGGATTTCTTTCCGGAGCGAGCGAAGCGAGCTCGCGATCGTTTCGGCATGTTCCCGATGGGTTAGAGGGCTGAAATTTTCAGGGATTGTAGACGGGGTAAAATGATGATTCTGTGCCAAATTCGGACCCCGTACCCCCCCCCCCCCCACCGTTTGGCCAGGGGAGGGGGGAGAAAAAAAACTTTGGGAATTAATTCCGGGAGAACGGGAAGAGGTAGGGGGTCCAAATTTTTATGGGAGGTGTGGTACATGGGGGTCTACATTGGGCCATATGGGGGGCTCGACGTTAAGGGGGTGAAAATGGGGAAAATGTGTTTTTTTGGCCGTATCTCGGTAACGGTGCGTCGGATCGAAATTCTGAGCTCGACGGGCCGCATGGCCTTACGGGAGAATAAGAAAAATCAACCTTCCTCCCCCCCCCCCCCCCCCACCAAACATTTTTTTTGGTGACATATGGTGGGGGTAAAGTGAAAACATGTGTTAACGACGCTCGGAGGGTGTCCAAATGTAGTCTAGAATAAACTAAAAAAAAATTGCAAAAAAAAAGCAAAAAGTGTGGGGGAGATAGAAAAGCGTTTTTCGGCGGAAAAAAAGGGAAGAGGTCGAGCTACGAGGTTGGGGAAATTCCCCCCCCCCCCCGCGGGAAAAAAATTAACTTCCAACATTAATTGCGGGAGAACGGGAGGGGATAGGGGGTTCAAATTTGGATGGGAGGTGTGTTGGGTGGGGGGCTACCAGGGGCCACATGGGGGGCGGCGGGGCTCTATTTTAAGGGGGGGGAAATCGTTTTTTGTCCGTAGCTCCGTAACGAAGGCTCGGATCGAAAAATGGGTCGTCGATTATTGGTACAATAAAGCTGGACCGCAAATACAAGAATAAATTCCCCCTTCCCCCTCGCCTTTTTTACAGACGGCCGAAATGGGTCGAAAAAAAGGGAGAAGGACGCTCGGAAGGTGAACAACAGTGGTTTAGATCGAAATAAAAAAAAAATTATGCGAAAAAAAAATTTGAGAAAAAAAATGGGGTGGGGGGAAAGGCGCTTTTCGGCGAAAAAAAAAGGGAAGTAGTTGGGCTACGAGGTCGGCGATGGCAAAATGAAAAGAGCAAAAAATGCGTTTTTTTGAAAAAAATTTTTTTTTGAAAAATGTTCCCCCCTTGGAAAAAACAGTTTTTTGGCCGTATCTCCGTAACGAAGGCTCGGATCGCAATTCTGAGCTCGACAGGGTCCAGACCCGCCGAGCAAGTTTATAAAAAACTACATCCCCCTCGGCCCCAACTTTTTTTTTTTTTTTAGAAGGGAAGGAGTCGAGTTACGAGGTCGGGGATGGCAAAAATGGAAAGAGCAGCGAAAATCCGTTATAATGAAAAAAAAATATTTCGAAAATCTCAAAAAAGAGGTTCGAAAATTTCGAAATAAGAAAAATAAAAAAAAAAATTTTTGTTTTTGAAAAAAAAGTGTTGAAAAGTGGCCCAAAAGTTGAAGAAAAATACAAGGATTTCAAAAAAAATTTTAAACCAAAAAAAATGGCGGACGGCCCGAGTTATCGCATTTTCAAAATAATTTTTTTTTCAAAAAAAATTTCGAAACCGGAGGCAAAGGTTGCGGAAAAATAATGAGATTTCAAAAAAAAAATTGAAACAAAAAAAAATGGCGGATCGACAGAGTTATCAAATTTTCAAAATATTTTTTTTTGAAAAAAAAGTGTCGAAACCGTGGGCAAAAGTTGCGGAAAAATAATGGGATTTCAAAAAAAAAATTAAAAAAAAGAATATGGCGGAGTTATCGAATTTTCAAAATAATTTTTTTTGGAAGGGAAGGAGTTGAGTTACGAGGTTGGGGATGGCAAAAATGGAAAGAGCAGCATTTGTGATGTATAACCTCCCAAACTGACGCGAAGTTAAAAAAGCATTTTCGGATATTTACTAAAATGTTACTTATTATACATAATCCGGCAATGTTGCATTAACATTTCTTAAATTTGACAGAAACCAACGAGTTTCGATGCTTAGAGTTGCTAAAAATGATTTTATCAAAATTTAATATTTTTTTCTGCTTAAATAATGCATTTTCCGCAAGTTTTTTTTTTCATATACTATTTCTAATGTGGACTTTCTAATAAAAAAGAGCATAATAAAAATCCGGTGTCCCTAAAGTCGTCCGGACCCAAAAATATTTTATACCAGCTGCTAATTAATCTTCAACTTCGAAAAGGGGTAAGTCAATTATCATTTAATTAAAAATTACCATTATATATAATAACCAAAATCAAAATGCAACCCTTCCCTAAAGAAGAAGGAGAACAAGAGTCTATACAAGTGATAACAGTGACAGTGAATAGGTTAGGCTAGGTGTTTTCTTGTATGCATGTTAAACCAACCAACGCCTTCCAAACAAGAAGGCCGTGACACTGAGAAAAGCATTAACCAATATGGCTACCCTCGTTGGGAGTGAAACTAAATTCTGTAAAGAATATATTTCGACTTTTTAATAAATAATATGTTTAAAATTATGAAATTTGTGCATTTGCAATAAACAATTTATACAAAGCACGTAATCTACTGTGTTAATGGCAATGTTTTCGTGAAAATAGACTCTTAACCCATTATACAATAATTAAATACTTATAGTTCATAGTTAAGGATTTATTGCTCTAATACAAGGTGCGTTTCCACGAATATCTATTATAATTTCAGAGCTGATAATACCTAGTAATATCTAAAATAACTGCAATTGTAATTTTCACATAGCCCTTAAGGTTTTTATTTTGTGGCTTTATAATAATAATGCCTACCTACCTATTAACTATGGCTGCCTTTGACTCTACATATCATCAGTTTTAGGTAACTACAGATATGTTTTAGGCTCCAGCTGGACAGCATCAGAGGTTGAGATATATTTTAAACAAACCACTGTATATTTATTAATTAATAGTTATATTCCGCATTTTTTACGTCATAGCATATTAGAATTTTTAAACTACTTATTATATTAATTATTATGTCCCTTTCTGTGGTAGATATGGCTCCCAAACGATTTTTTGTTGTTATTTTGGTAAATTTGAGGTAATTAACTGTTAAAAATAATTTAGGTATTTGATATTTGGATGTCAAAAAGTAACAAAAGTAGTTTATATATGAATTAATACGTTTTCCAATGTCAGAGCCTGCTCCCTACGCGCGACGCCATCTTAGATTAAATATCAAGCCTTCTTGTTTAGAAGGTGTTGGTTAAACATATGTACCTTGTTATGTTTTTTAAACTTTATCGTTAAAATAAGAAGATAGAGTTTATTTATTCGGCTTTAACGACCGTTTTACTGCACCTCACTTAAATAAGTAATGAAATTTCTTAGTAGCGATAAAGTAAGGACAGGGACTTTTAGGACGGCTGGTAGGATTTTCAACCTAATCTACCTGGCAACACTGCGCCGTGTTCACCCCATTGTAATGGCCGTAGGGATGGCAGCCTTGAACGGAATTATCGATACATCAATGTATAGATGTTTTAAACATTGCACGCAATATAATTCGGAATCATGTAAAAAAAATCGATTGTCCATAATTATGTCATCAATGTCCATTGTCGAAGGAAAATGAAGATGTTGCCAACTCAAGTTTTCGAATAGAATTTGGTAATATCGTTCACAAAACCCCGCCATCTGTTGGTTTTTTATAAGTAGCACCATATTGGCGCTCTAAACCTTAATAAATATGTTGCAACTTTCAACTTCATTTCCTACAGGCTATTCTATCTAGTATTAAACGATTTTTTTACGGTAATTCTCCTAGCAATAGTGGTACCATCGATGGTTTCTGTTCGATATATCGATGCATCGCCGGCTTAAAAAATCGATGAGGCCATCGATATGTTTTCTTTCGATGTATGGGCATTTTAATAACATCGATGCATCCGCAACTGGACCGCAAAGTTTTAGTACGTGGATATACTGGGTGTTTCTCAATAACATGCTAATATTTAAGGAGGTTATTCTTGGGTCCATTTTAAGAAAAAAATTTCATATGCACATATGTCTTAAAAGTCTTAACTTTTGAACTACAGGATGGTAAAATTTTATGAAAAAAATCTTTTTTTATTATAACTTTGGTATTACCATAGATATTTTTGTGAAATTTGGTACACGCCTTCTGTGCATCAAGATGCATTTTTTGATGTACAAGCAAGTTTATTACTTTTATCAGTGGCGTCTGTACGGGTTTTGAATTGAATATTTTTAAAGATAAATATGTTACGGCACTGCTTTTTCTTAAAGTAAAAATTATTTTTGAAATCCCTATTCCTTGCTGAGCAAATGTGGTCTCTTGATCTTTTTTCGTTTGACGTACGGTTTTCGCATAAAAAAATGAAATTCATTCACGTTGGTATTTTATTTCCTTAAATAAATTGTTATTCAAAGTTATTGTTATCGTAAGTGGTCGAGGTGCAAATGAATGAATTTTATTTTTTTATGCGGAAATCGTACGTCTAACGAAAAAAGATCAAGAGACCGTATTTGGTCACAAAAGAATGGGGATTTCAAAAATAATTCTTACTTTTAGAAAAAGCAGTGACGTAACATATTTTTTTTTCAAAAATATTCAATTCAAAACCCGTACAGGCGCTTCTGGTAAAAGTAATAAAATTATTCGTACTTCAGAAAATGCATTTTGATGTATAGAAGGCGTGTACCAAATTTCGCAAACATATATAGTTATGCTAAATTGTTTTTTCTGAAAATTTTAGCACCCTGTAGTTCAAAAGTTAAGACTTTTAGGATGAAGTTTTTTTTTTCTCAAAATGAACTCAAGAATAACCTCCTTAAATATTAGCATGCTATTAAGAAACACCCAGTATATAGAAAAATATCCCTTGGAAGTCGAGATCTTGTGGACAAAACAACAGTTAATATAACCAAAAAAAAAATGCTTTTCATAATAACAAAGAAAAAACAGAATTAGTAGGTATGGCAAAAGTAAATTCATTTGAAATCCTAACAGGAAAAAACACTCCGCGATTTTAAAAATAGCCTATTTATCTTGATTAGATCGTTTCGGAATTCCGTGACCCAAAACAAGTTGCCAAATTCGTTCCAGATTTTTGCCAGTGATCCACTTTCTAATAATGCCTGTCGCCTCCATTCTCAAAATAGCAACATTGGAACCTGTTGAATAACTTATGGGATCTTGGCGTGAATATATAGCATTGGTTTTTTTTCTGTCAATATTATGTATAACCATCATTATATAATATTTACGTGAGAGTGGTGGCGAAAATGTTAAGGAAACTTTTTAAACGCCGAAAAATATGAAAAAAATACGAGGAGTATAAAATGTTCGTCCTTACGAACAAACACAATGTGTATAGTCTATTCAGAAATATTTAACAGCACCCAACCTCAATTACATCGAAAATTTTCCCTATATATTATCTTGCTTAATATAACCCTGAACCCTGAATCTAAGAACCAACAACCTTTGGGAAAGATAAAAGCAATTTGGTTGAAGAGATTATCCCGTGTAACTATATTTAACAGTCAATGCTGCTAACCTATTTGCGAAAAGGTTACAGCTGTCCTACGCCGGTAGATGTTTGTTACGCGAGTGGAGTCAGCGGCGTAACTAGCCACCTGACCTGGAGGAGCCTAGGGTGGGACTGTTATTGTGATATGGATAAAAAATCAAAGTCAGTCTTTTCTTGAAGGGGGGGGGGGGGGGGGGTAGCGATGTCTGGGAGGGGCCTTGCTGATCCATAAACAAAACCGCCGTAATCAAGCTTGGATGGAATAATGAATTCATATATTTGTATTGGGTAGCTAAAGTCGGAATCCCATTTAGTGTTAGAGAGGATCTTAACTTAGTGTCTATAGTTAAGTTTATTATCCAGGGGCATTAAAAAATTCAGAAATATTTTAATATTATTCTCAATTCTCAATATCCGAGATCCATTTACATGTTACTAACATATAAATACAATTTTCAAAATGATATACAGGGAGGTAAAAATAATAATTAAAAAAATGCTCCTCATTTCGAAATATTTCGGTACAGAAAAATCATACGATTTTTTAGATGCGAAAATCGAACTCGGCACACCCAAAAAACCCCTCCTAAAGTATTCAAAATAATAAAGATCATCCACCTACGAAATTCCGTATTTTATGCCAAACTCTTAAGAAAAATGCTAAATTTTTAGGCATACTTGCCTTATTAAAACTCCCATCGAAAAATGTTATAGAAGCTTTTCCATCGACACTGAGACGACACATACTGGCGCAAACCGATTTGAAATATCTTTTTCTGTTGCCGAGAAAATTAGGAAAATATAAAAGTCACGTTTGGTCGAAACGTCGTACGACCGAACGGAATACGGCATGTTAAAGTACCCCATGAGACCGATATTTTTGCCTTTTACTGTTTACTTCTAGCTATTACCGTTTTCGAATTACAGCCGATTAAATGAAAATCTCGATTTTTTTTTAGGCATATTAATTAATTACCCGTAATTTTATCAGAAATATATATTTTTTTATTACGGAAACGATTTAATGGGTTCATTTACATGTTATTAACATAACAATAACATTTGAAAAAGTATACATAGAGTGTTAAAAAAATATTACAAAAAGTCCGGTTTTTAGCAATATTTCGGTGCAAAAAAATCGTACGATATTTTAGATCAAAAAATCGAACTCCCCGCACCCAAAACCCCCTTACTAAAGTATTCACGTCAAAATTTAAATTTTTCTATAAATATTTTAAAGCAAATATTAATGTTACGATTATTTTTATACAAACACAGCAGTAGAAAAACTATGTGATTTTTGCGTAAATGCATCTTTTTTTCTGAAAATTAAGATAGGTATGGGACTGGACTATCATCCTGTTTTCTGTAGTGGTTTAGTTGAGGAAACTGTAATAGTTTGACGTAACTACAGTCCCTGTAAAACCATCAAAAATCAATCGTGCTGCTGATTTTTTTTTTAGACTTATGTACAAATAATAGACGTCAAGCCCATCAGGTTCGTTTGAGATA
>MU187203.1:6111-19166 GCA_016904865.1 Pissodes strobi | reverse complement strand
GGGGGAACGGTCAAATTTGCACCCCGTATAAAAACAACTCTAGTTTTCCTTGTGTGGGGGTGCAAAATTTTATTTGCAATGTGCAAAATTGTGCAAAATGTGTGCAAAATTATGCTTCATTTATTTTTGAAATTTGGTTAATACGGGGGGCAAACTTGACCGACCCTTTGAAAGATCGAAAAACATGGCAACTTTTGCGTCGTTTTTATCCAGTTGTTCAGTAATATATAGCTAGCACAAGGCCTATTATTTGTTTGATTTCGAGGCAATGTACAGGGTGATATTTCTTGGGGGTGTCACGCCGAAATAATTCAATTTCATTGAAAAACGTGCGCCTTAGACATACGTGTATCGACACTTTTTGACCTAAAATAACCAAGGTATCACATCCTGAAATATATCTATGATGTTTGGGCACACTCTGTATAGCCGAAAAGATTCTATTATATTCATATTTCCAAAGGACTCTTTATCTCACACTATGCCTTAATATGTATTTTTCTATACAGTTTGATAGTCGAATGCTAAAGTACACATATAGAACAGCTTGTTAATACTGAGATAAATGAAGGTCATGGATACTTTTTTAAATATTTATCTAATCGACATTTTTAGGATTGTAGGAATCCCCATTTAATCGACTGCAAATATTGGACAAGTGAAAATGTGCAAAATTTATGGTGTTTTGGTTTCTGCGAGGAAATTTAGTGGATACAGCTCAAACGGATTAATATTCAGACAGGTAAGAACTTAGGTACGATAGCTAGTACGGGAGTCTGCTCCCTGACTATTGGTGAGCGCGGTTGCCAAATTGTCATTCCGTCGGCATTTAACATCAGCTGTGTTTGGGTTAGGTTTGCGCAAGCGCAATTTAGCTCAATTTCCTGGGGCAAGACGACGACGCGGCAACCGCGCCGGGCAATAGTTGAGGAGCTACTGCATGATGTTAAACTCTGCAACTTAAATTGGCTTTTAATTTTCCATTGACTGGAATAGGTTTAGTTTAACACTTGGAATGCAATATTTTAGCCGCCTTCCTAATGTTTTAACAGCTTTTTGATCATATCAGCAGCACGTACACGTACCTCCTGGGATGTGCCAAGACGGGGGAATGCATCCTGATCGATCCGGTTCTGGAACAGGTGAAGCGGGACTTGCAACTTACCAAGGATCTGGGGCTGAATTTAAAATTTGCAGGTACGTTCGTCTACGATATTGAAATGTTTGCAGGTATTCTGTTGAATCGGCTATTTGTTACAATAATTATTAAGACAATGTGAAAAGTGGCGCGAGATTTCCCATAAGGATTTTCAGAGGATAATGTGTCATTTCGGCCTTGCTTTTTGGCTAATATGCATGTAATGAACAGCATACATACAATCTTAAAATTATCACGTATATTGTGTAATGGCATTAGTTTTTGGTTCGCAATATTGTCCAGAGCAATTCTAGCTTATGCTCTGATACGTTAAATACATAAATATCGATACCTTTGCCATATTGTCAAGAATAACTCGAATTTGGACTCTGTCAACTGGACCTTGGAAACGGTAGCTATATAAGACTCTTATCATTTACATGCCTATTTACTTACTATTTTTTAATTCTTATTAATCAAATCCAGTTCAAAAAGAGCTAAAGTGTGCAAATTGTTCCAAATATTATCACAACAGCTGTGCCGAAAGAGCAACGGTAAATTGTTGTGAAAACCGATTTTAAAAGCCGAAAAAATCGAAAAATCAAGCATTAAAAAAAAACTAACAGATCCGCTAATGAAAGAAAACAAGGACCTAAAAACCTAAAAAGCCATCCTAGAAGTGAAAATTAACAAATATCAAAAGGTAAACAACACCTTTCAAAGTCAAGTAGAGGACACGAAAATGCAGGAAAAAAACAGACAGGAAAGCGTGCACCTCGAACTACAGGACAAAAGCTTGATATTGGATGAGAATAATAATCTGCTGCGTGACAAAATGAATTTGCTGGAAAAGCAAAAAAAGCAGATGGTAAAAATCTTGATGAAAAGTATGTTGCTAATAAAAAATCAGGACAAGACGAAGGATAAAACATCCCACTAACCTCGCAATGCCCACAAACAACTGCGCAACAAGAGGAACCAGAACATGATGGAAAAACGCAAGAAAATGTAGCGCTGGATGGGACCTTAACACTAAACAAAAATCTCGAGCCTAATCAGCTACATAAGGTAAACAAAAAGGATTATAGTCAACAAGACAAAAGCAAAACCAAAAATGTAGACACTATCACACAGAATACAAATAATGAAAATAAGGGAAGTTTACAGGAGCCACAAGCAAAAAAGGCAAACTCAAACCCGACCGGATCCAGTGCTTGGTGAAAATATGTCATTTGCCTTGAGTGTTGCTAAAAAGAAAGAAACAACGCAAATGTTCAAAGTAAGAGCGAAAAAATGAAAACAAGGAAACAAAAATGCCAAAGTTCTTTTAAAGTTAAATCATAGAGAAAAGGGGTTGTAGTGAACCATTTTCTACATCCAAGACAAGGTCCATAAAGGAAGGAAAAAATACTAAGGAAACTAACAATGAACTAAATGTATTTATGCAAAATATACAATGCAAAAGAAAGAAAACTCTTGAACTGGAGATAGCCATAAAAATGCTAAACAAAAAGCGGGACATAATTTGTATAAATGAGCACTGGCTTAAACCAGAGGAGGAGGATTCTGTTAAAATTCAAGGATACAGGATGGTGACATGCTACAATAGAAAAAATAATGAACATGGAGGTGTCTTTGAAGAAAGCAATGCCAATTTTGAAGAACTACGTAACATCCAAACTTATAGCATTGAAGATCAAATCGAGGTATGCGGTGTAATAAATAAAATAACAAAATTATTGTATTGAAAATTTAAATGTGTTTCTCGATGTTTTTGAAGAATTGTGTACTAGTTTATGTAATTCATCTGAGAATTTTAAGATTATCTTTGCGGATGACCTGAATGTGAATTTGTCAAGGGAAAGAAATTCATATGAAAATGAAGTTGAGAAACAAAGACTTCTTGATCACCTACCCTCATTTCATTTTGTACAGTTTATATTTGGAATAACTAGACCAAATAAAAATAAGATATCTGAATTTTTTGGATTTTCAAATTGCAGATATTTTAGAAACATCACTGTCAGATCATCATTAACAATACTTGTTGAGCAAAAAATAACAAAGGACGTAAATGTCTGGAAGAATGGGAGAATATTTTCAGATTCTAAATTAAGGGCCCTAAACTTTGAAATGCGAGACTGTCGGTGGGATGATGTGCTGGGGAAGCGGGGTGTTGAGCGGGCATTTGAAAGATTTGTAGGTATTTTGACTGAAAAACTTCGGTTAAAAGAATTCGGGTGGGAAGCAATAAAAATAGAAATTGGATAACAGAGGGTATTAAAAAAGGCAAACCTATTGATGAGGTCAGTGATGTTTCTGTTAATAAATTGTGTAAAATATGTGACAAATGTATAAGAAAAATTGTGAAATGTGTTTCATGCAATGCTTGTTACCATAGTTATTGTGTTGTGAAGAGTCCCGGATTTGTAGTTGTTGGTGAAAATGAGATAAAGTGTGTTGAATGTGCCGCCGCCGACGACTCTGCTAGATCGACAGCTGAAGAAAAACTCTCATTTTATATAAAAAGTAATGGGATATTGGGAGCTCTGGTTATGGAACTCTTTGAAAAAAGTGATCTATATCGTGACAAAATAGATTACTTAGAGTTACAGCTGTATAATTTCAAATTAAAACAGGAGAAACAACAAAACAAAAAAGTGAGGTTATGGTTAATCTCGCTTCTTCTCCCAGTAGTCAACGACCGGATCTGTCAATTGGTGTGAAATCAGCCCATGTGGCCTCGGCATCTGTTACCATGTTGCCAAGTGTTTTATTGAGTCCGACTTCCAATGTTTTTGTTGACTCAGCTGATGTGCATAACAAGGATCATATTCTTGTTTCGGTGCCGTACGGAACAAGACCTGTTAGGTGATTTCACAGGTTAATAGAGATCTGCGTGTATTTTCCCGCCGTTTACCCGGTATTTGAAAGCATTTTGTTTATTGTAACTAGTTGCTACTTCTGTGCTCCTGTTACAGAGTAGCACTAGGGGTCCTTGTACCACCGACGTTTCTAGTATTTCCGGGGCGGAACCCGGAGCCCCCATGGAGCTGATGTCGTGTGAGACAGACGATGACGCTATATCCACAATATCAATCGACTCAGACTCAGGGCGATCCATAAGTGAGTCACGGACTCAACTTTATATGAATAAGCTGAGAAAGCACCCGAAATGTCCCCGTTGCATAGGGCTAATCCCGCTACTCACAAGTGCGAATAGCGGATCTAGACTCGATTATAAATCAACATTAGATACCGTCAAATCCCACCTTATGAGGGATCACAGTGCGGTCTTTAAAAGACCCGCCACAATTCAGCCACGCATTGACTGTGGGAACAAGAAAATCACCATAAAGGATAATGCTAAACCTACGGGGGGGGGGGGGGGGGACAGATAGTTCACCTACTTTTACTAAAAAGCAGAAGTTAGGGAACATACAAGTACAAATAATAAATGAGCCAAAAAAAGATTCACCGCAAAAAATAGTCTCGAAAAAAAGACACGCAAGAAGAGCAGCTCGACGACAACGATTCAGCCTTGAACGCTTCGAATTTCGAATCTGCGCCCCTACTGCCCGAGGCGCAAGAAAAGGAGCCGTTTAAAACGCCATACAAAACCATTCCTTTTAAAAAGGGAATAAGGGCAGTTCAACAAGACGTTGGGGGAGAACAACCCCAAACTAAAATAACGCCCGTTCCTACAAGAAACCGATTGGCCCCGCTATCTGACACGGAAGCAGAAGAGATAGACGATGCGAGTAGTATCGCCTCCTCGCAGGAGCCCAATGCACGCAGAGTCCAAAAAAGACGAAAAACAACCCTAAAGCCACACCTAAGCCTACTCCCAAGACAAAGCCGTCCTTGCCACCCCCGATCTTCATCAAAGGAGGCGCGCAAGATCATGCTGTCATTAGGCAAACCCTGCATGACATGCACGTCACAGATTTCTCTTTAAAATATACCAAGAATTCAGTAATTATCTACTGCACACAACTGAAAGATTGGGCTAACCTGAAACGACTCTTCGAAAGAGAAAAAGTAGAGTTCCATTCGTACGCGGAGGCGTCCCAAAAGACGCACGCCTTCGTGTTGCGAGGACTAGATGGATGCTTCCAAACAGAAGAAATCCGTAAACTTCTGTCCGAAGAGCATGGCCTAAATATGAAAGCTACATTCGAAATGAAAAAGACTAGAGTCCCTCTATACTTAATAGTCATGGACGCCTCAGTAACCCTTAGGAAGTTAAACCAGGAAGTTAGACTGTTATCCCACGTCCGAATTTCCTGGGAAAATCGACGAGCCACAAAAACCACAATGCAGTGTAAAAGATGCCAAGGCCATGGGCATTCGATGACACACTGCCAGAGGGCCTGGGCGTGCTCCAAATGTGCTGGGGCGCACCAGATTACGGAGTGTAGCAGCAACGTAATAAGATGCGCCAACTGCGGTGGTGAACACCGAGCAATAAGTATACTCTGCCCTGTATATTTATTTAAAACTCAACAAACGCAGTCTCAAAATGCCCCGAAGAAGCAGGAGCTTAAACCAGCGCCACCCCCTTCCAACCCGGCTTGGCAGAAGAACAATAAAAACACCGCTTCAGAAGAGGCAGCCAACCAATTCAACAAGGAATTCCCGCCCTTGCGACGCCATCAACAAGTACCTAACAATGTAAATGACAATCAGGTTAGTCAAAGCCAGGTCAACCATAACATTAATGCTAATAATTCTCAAACAAATGTAAATTCTGTAACCATAGACCCCAATAATATAATTTCTAATTTTAATAGCTTCTCTCTTAGAGTCCTGCAGAGGAAACAAATTCGAGGTCCTTCAGGCCTCGATGAAGTTTTTCTCGGAGGACTTCGAAGGGTATAATATATAATTGCCATAATGCCAATTAACGTTTTGTGTTGGAACTGCAATGGCATTCGCTCCAAACTCGGGGAATTTAAAAGTTTCATTTACGATCATCCTAACTTCCATATAATTTTTTTGTTAGAAACAAAAATTGTTGCGAATTTTAGACTAAAATTTTACGATCGACATGTTCTGCGTTTTGATAGGCCCGATCGACGCGGAGGAGGCGTGGCCTGTCTGATTCGCAGGTCAATCCGTTATAAGCACGTCCTCGGACTGAGGACCGTCATTGAGCACGTAGCTCTCGAGCTCGACGGTGGGCTGCGGATAGTCGGCGCATATTCACCTCCGGGTCTCCGCCTCCAGGAAGAAGATGTTCTTGCTCTGCTGCCTGCCGGCAAGAAGACGCTCCTGCTGGGGGATATTAACGCAACACACGCTAATTGGCGTGGGACTTCCAACAGGAGCGGACGCTTGCTATACAGGTTAGTGGAGCAAAACATTGACTTAGTCTACCATCAAACTCCCAATCCTACACATTATCACGACGCTTTTTCAAATCCATCGTTCCTGGATATTGCTCTTACTCGAGGAATAACCGCTGCCTCAACTCTCGTAGAGTTGAATGAGCTCAACTCGGATCACCTTCCAATCAAGATTAGCCTGTACACCAGGCTACAGTATGAACTGGAATCTATCCGCTCGTATAGAAATCTTGATTGGAGGGAGTTCCGGGCGAGGCTCAATCAAGCGACGGTTATTCCAAGACAAATAGACTCTATCCCAGAATTTGAGAGCGAGGTGCAAGCTCTAGTCACCAACATCCAGCGCGTCAGAGACGCAATCTGTCCGATTGTCAGAAAACGGTCGTTTACTGACACTCTCCCTGAACCTATCCTAGACCTAATCACCTTCCGCAACCGTATCCGGCGTAGATGGCAACGTACAAGAGCAGAAACTGATCGGTTGCGTGTCACAGCGCTAACAGGGACAATCAAGGCTAAGATCTCTATCTACAGAAATGAGAAGTGGATGGCCTATATTAATACCATAGGCCGACACGACGGCTCGCTGTGGAAGCTCACCAGGCGGGTTCGCGGAGGCACCGCAATTTTTCCTGAAATACTACATCGTGGGGATGTATTTACGGACAATGCTGGGAAAGCGGAGGCCTTCGCGAGCTATCTGGGGGACGTCTTCAGCGAGACGCCGAATTCCACGCCATTTCACACCTATGTAGACACAGTAGTGGAAAGCTTTACATCCATTAAGTACCCGATTGCTCCTGCGGTGCTTGATAGGCTGCTAGTCACTCCTGCTGAAATCAGGAGATTTCTTCGTCGTCTACCCGGAAGCAAAGCCCCTGGCCCTGACGGTATTCCGTATATTCTTCTAAAGAATATGCCGAATAAGACCGTCATCCACTTAATGCACATCATAAATGCAATTTTACGCCTGCAGCACTTTTCGCTCCCTTGGAAGAAAACGGTGATAATACTGTTTCCTAAGCCGGGCAAGGATGCGAGGCTTACGTCCTCGTATCGGCCAATATCGTTGCTCGATACGCTCGGCAAACTAACCGAAAAGCTCATCATGTCGAGGATTAGCAGTGTCGTTGAGAGTCTTCGGATTCTACCTCCGGAGCAGTTCGGTTTTCGCCGCGGTCATAGCACTACTATGCCCGCGGCGAAGGTCGCACAGGATGCTCTGAATGGCTTCAATGAGGCCAAGGCAATGGCATTGTTGCTACTCGACGTTGAGAAAGCATTCGACAGGGTATGGCACAATGGGCTGATATATAAGCTTTTTGCTATCCATGGAATGCCTTTACATCTAGCATCCCTCATTGCGTCGTACCTTGCGAATCGCTCCTTTTCGGTTAACATTCATGGCGATACTTCGGGACCTAGACAGATCATGTCTGGAGTGCCTCAAGGAACAGTTTTGTCACCGCAACTATTCAGTCATTTTATAGCTAACTTCCCGTCTCATCCTGCAAATTCCTTTGCCCTGTACGCTGATGACACGGTGATATACTCACAGTCATCAGACGTGCAGGTAGCAAAACGGAATCTCGAACACCATCTCACCCTTCTAACCCCCTATTACAGGGATTGGAAAATAACCTTAAATGCGTCGAAAACAGAACTAGGTATATTGACACATAAGCGCCATATAGACCTGGCACCTATTACTGTAGGCAACGCGGCAAGTAGGCCGATAGACCCCGTCAAATACCTAGGGATAGTTTTCGACCGAAAGCTCCTTTTTTCCAAGCACGTCGCGGCAATCAGGGCTAAAAACATAATTACCCGCAAAAGTTTGAATCAACTTATACGAACGAGATCATACTTAAGCCCGACTAACAAACTGACAATCTACAAATCAATAATAAGACCAACGTTACTATACGGAGCACCAGTTTGGTGCTCAGTAGCAAGAAGCCACCTCAAACATATACAGACGATACAAAACAGATACTTGCGGGCTGCTTTCTCCTTAACGCTACTCGATCGAGTTCGAGTCAGCGATCTACATAACATGGCCAGCATAGAGTATGTTGAACAATATGTCAACGATGCAGCTTGTAAGTTCTTTAAATATGGCATCAGGAGATCAGAAGCGACCGCAGGTATCGCAGACCTAAGACATGACCCACGCCACAGACTGAAACATGGACCGCTATATAAGCACACGGACCTCTTTTATCAGGAACTTAGGCCACCATAAACGACTCAATATACAAATACAATTCACTAAAAATGAACAAATACTTGAACATGGATGTACTAACATACATACTACGAACCAGACAAGACCACTTTCTCGCCGCAGCCACCAAGCCGCGCGTGCTATCCCCTCCCCTAGGCCAGATTTACGTGTTCGGGGCGAACAATCGTATGTTATGCCCTTCATGTATGGGCCTACATGAGCGCACCCATATACTACTATGTGCATTTATGTACATAGTCCTTGAATTGACTAATTAGTTATTGAATTGTACATAGAATGTATATATTGTATATATTTGTGTTACATGTCTGTGCCGTCTGTATCGTGATAATATTAAGCAGGTTTTTTGGCTACTTTCTCCTGCGTTTAACACCAGCTTGAACCACCCCTGAAACACCCTCAACCAATCAATACAGCCTATAGGCAAACTCACCCTGTAGCTTGATTGAAGGGAAATAATCCCAAAAAATCATAAGGTTGACCTGACTACTGATTAGTTAGTCATTAGATGGGCCGACACCAGCCCCTAAGTCGCAGGTGTTTAGTTCGCGAGTGAGATGCGCAATGTAAGCGCAACACAACTCGTAAAACGAGAACACGCACTTCGATTACATTTATGACTAGCTTATAAGTATGGATACTGTTCTAAAAATGAATAAAGATTTGATTGATTGATTGAAGGATCATAAAGTCTCAAAGTTGAATAATAAACAATAACCGCCTTCCCAATAATTCAATAAAACGAAGACCAATAACATGAAAACCAAAACCAATGAATTTACACTCAGGCAAGTTAATGAAGCTTTGGACTTGGCTTTGGCTCCAAATTCTACTCGATAAAGCATATCAGGGAATCCTCAATCGGTTTCAACCCAAGGTGAGAGTGTTAAAGTGCCTTCCAAAATCGGGCCCTTGTTGGGAAATAAAGGAGTAGCTGACCTTACTGGAGGACTTTTTCAGGGTGTACCGGGTAAAAAATGGTTATTTGTTGGTAGAGTTGCAGAATCAGTGACACCCAATATAATTTTGGACGACATTAAGTCAAAGATTCATGTTTCTAAACATAAATCCATTAAAGTTGACGAACTCCCTTCCAAGTCCAACTCTAAATCATTTAAAATAGGTGTTCTTGAAGCCTCCTATAAAGAACTGGATGACTGCAATTTTTGGCCCCAGAACGTGATCTTTAGACCATTTATTTTCCGTCGAAAGTTTCATGGAAATGGAGACTCTCTGCCCGGACCTGGCCAAAATTTTCAGTCGACAGGGATCAATCAAGAGACCTAAATGATCCAGAACTCTGCTGTACAACTGAATCAGATTTATTAAATGGTAATTGTTTAACCGTTTTATAGCTTAATGCCAGCAGTTTACGTAATAAATTTTCGGAGTTTGTGACCTTAACAGAATTACATTTACCTGATATAATTATTGTCACTGAATCATGGTTAACTCCTGCAGACTGCGATAATGAGCATAGTATTGCTGGTTATAATATTGCAAGGCAGTGTCGTTTGAACAAATATAGGGAGCTGAGAAGAAAATTAAATAATAAAAAACGGATAGCCGAAAAACGATATCTATTAAGTCTTTTTGGGCAAAATAGTAAATGTTATCAATGGAAAAAACTATATAATTACATCTCATCTAAGAAAGGCTCTTCAAAAACACTTCCCTCCTTAGTTCTGAATAACACTGTCTTCTCAACTTTGTGGACAAGGCGGATGCTTTGAATGAATGTTTCTGCGCCAACTTTTCTCGAAATAGTGTGAATGTAAAGATGTAATGATTCTTCTTGCACTCCAGCTGAACTATTTCAGTTTACTGGGGGGTGATGTGTTGAGGTGTTTGAGGAGGTGCAAACGTAGCTTCACAGAGAGACCTGATGGTTTATACAGCGAGTTACTTATGTTGGCAGCTGAGAGTATCAGTCCATATTTAAAAATCATTTTCGATATTAGTTTAAATAATTGTTCTTTACCCAAAGATTGGAAGAGGGCTACTGTTATTCCTTTGCACAAATCTGGCAAAAAGTGTGATCCTAGAAATTATAGACCTTATTAGCCTAACATCAGTATGTTGTAAATTATTTGAGCAAATTTTATGTCAATATATAAGGAAGCAGCTTGATTTTTCAGGCTTTTTTATAACAAACAATATGGGTTCCGCCCATCATATTCTTGTGAAACAGCTCTTCTCACGCTTATTCAAAACATAATAAAGTCTCTTGAGGCTGGCTATCAGGTCGATGCTATAGCTTTGGATTTCCAAAAAGCCTTCGATGTGGTTCCCCATGATAAGCTTATAAGTAAATTATTTACTTTAAATATTGACAAACGTATCATTTTATGGTTACAAAACTTTCTTCAGGGGAGAACACAAAGAGTTATGGTGGATGGGTCAGTTTCGTCGGAGAAGGCAGTTACGTGGGGCGTTCCTCAGGGGAGTGTTATTGGACCTTTGGCCTTCTTAATATTCATTAATGATTTCCCTTTGGGAATTGACTCAGGTGTGCTGCTTTTTGCTGATGACTGTTTGGTCTACCGCGAGGTGAAAAATCTTCAAGGCATGCTATCTCTCCAATTGGATTTGTTACGGATTGAGGCCTGGGTTCAGGTCAATGGTATGAAGCTAAATACTTCTAAAAGTCAGTTCATCACTTTTGTTAAAAGAAGAATAAGATCTCTGACAATTTAGCATCTTCAGTCAACCACCTTAAATACCTGGGTATAGATCTGGCATCTGACCTCCATTGGGATTTTCACATGGGCAATTTGGTTAGAGATGCCTATAGAGTGCTGGGCTTTGTGATGCGAAATCTAAAAAAGGCATCAAGAGACACTCGGGAGAAAGCATATTTAACATATGTCAGGTCCATCTTGGAATATTGTTCCTCAGTTTGGCATCCTCACCGGGTTGGTCTCGCGAGTGAGTTGGAGATGGTTCAGAGGAGGGCTGTGCGTTGGGTCTATTTGAATTTCCGCCGAGATTTTAGCCCCTCTACGGCTTTAATTGACTTGAAGTGGCCTTCTCTGAGTTATCGGAGAGAGAATTTCCTGAGGGTGGTGATTTATAAGGTTCATTCTGGCCTTCCCTCCCTGCATGACTTGAAAACGTCTCTGCGACCACCCAATTACATTGGGAGATATGATCATCCCTACAAAATTGAACCCCCTAGGTTTAGGTCAAGTGTAAGGTTTTATTCACCTTTAAGTGTAGGAGTGGGACTGTGGAACAGGCTTGATAAGTCCGTTTTTCTGGATGGTTTCCCCAGTCTTTACTAATTTAAGAGATCAATCAAATGACTTATTTAATAATTGAGTAATGTACTTTAGATGTTTATATGTTAGATAGTTTTATATTTCCTTAAAAGTTTGTTTTTATATTTAAACATTTTCTTAGTACTTAAGTGTACTGTGTAGTGTATATACTTATATTAGTTAAGCAATATTGTGCAGCCACCAGCCTTTAAGGCTATTGATTATAATTTTGATAAATAAATAAATAAAACTTCTTCTAAGAATAAAAGACTTCTCTTCCAAAAAATTACGTATCCTATTACAAAAAATATTCAAGTGTGCTAAAAAAAGTAATAAGTGAAGCGAAAAGAATGGAAACTCAAACTTTATCAATAAATCACATAATAAGACAAAAGCAACGTGGTCTCTCATAAAAAACCTTACAAATAAAACAACAAAAAAGAAATCCCTGATAGATTGTGTTAATAATGAAGATAATAAGAGTTTTCTAAAGGATGTAAATCACTATTTTCTTAACCTTTGCCCCGATGTCAACCAGGTAAGACAGTGTGATTATAGCAAAATTAAATCTTGTGACAACAGTATTTTCTTTGCTCCGGTAACACCACTAGAAGTGGAAAACGAAAGAAAGAAATTAAAGAATAAAAAATCTACAGAATATGATGAGATTCCAGTCTCATTTCTGAGGCATTCCTCCGGTCAGGTCTCTCGGCCACTGGCTCATATCATTAATCTTTCCTTCCAGTGTGGGCTATATCCATCACTGTTGAAGGTTGCTTTGGTGAGACAAATATACAAAAAGGGGATCAAACTGATGTAAAAAATTATAGACCCATATCCTTGCTTTCAAATATCAATAAATATTTGAGAAACTAATCGATACTTGATTAAAGAACTTTAAAAAAATATATATTTTCAGACAGACAAAATGGTTTTAGGAACAGGAAAAATACTCAGTAAGGGCTATTTATCAAGCACTAGAAAAAGTAATAGAATCTCTAAACAACCATTAGAGCTACTATGGCCACCTGTTTGGACTTATCGAAGGCTTTTGACAGTGT
>JAEQML010041511.1:0-78241 GCA_016904865.1 Pissodes strobi | reverse complement strand
CTCTCGCATCTTACTTTTCTCCGTAGCTCCCTCTCTCGCCTATTGTACAATACAATGAGCACTTTTGCGCATTACGGTGTTACGATACTAATATGTATATATCACATGTAGCTAATTAAATAAAAAATATAATGTCATTATTTGAATAAAGTCAATAAGACATTTTCGATTGTATTGAGATTTTTTTCTTATACGCTGCTAGGTAGTAAAGTAGTAGAAAAATAGTGCCACGCCCAATGCTCGTCCAAAAGTTGTAAAATTGTTCAAAAAACGCGTATGTGAATAAGCCCCCTCCCCCCTGAGTACGGCCCTGTGTTCTCCTGCATGTATAAGCTTTGTATCCACAATCTAATAAAAATTATATTATTAATTTTCATTATGTACCTATTTAGTTTAATAATAATTTACATTTCTTACATCCACATGAAATAAGTACTTTTACATCCGAAGGAAATGCTGCAACTGTTGTCACCATTTTATATCACCTGCCTGCTCAAATTTCCAACCGCATCCTGTCACCTCTGGTAATTGGACATTTGGTTCTAAAGAACTGAGACACACCTTAGTTTGATAATATGCTCTCAGACTGTGAAATTTTAAACTATTTTTGGTAGGGGGTAGTTTTCCAATTAGCAATGAAGAGGGCAGTGCCCTTAAAGTATTAATTGACGAAATGCTGGGATTTGTTGAAAATAATTTTATGATAAATTTCTCTACCCAAGTTCAATAAGAAATGTGAAAGCACAGATGTCAGGCGGGTGATAATAAAAACCCCGAGACGGTGTTGCAAATTTTCCCTAGAATTCCCTAGATTTTTTTCCCAGCTATTGTTAGAATTTCCTAATTGATTTGGCGAGGATATGCCATAATAATAAATGAAACTCTATACCATTGATTTTCAATTTTCAACAAGACCGACAAGGTAGAGAAGCTGAAGCATTTGCCATCAGCTGCGGGCTTACTCAACTTGTAGACGAACCAACTCGGAACTCAGAGAGGGGCGAATTTGCCGCCCTGCTGGATCTTTTTCTAACCGTAAATCCTGATCAGTACATAATTACACATTTGCCATCAGCTCCGGGCTTACTCGACTTGTAGACGAACCAACTCGGATCTCAGAGAGGGGCGAATTTGCCGCCCCCCTGGATCTTTTTCTAACCACAAATCCTTATCAGTACACAATTACAGTTGATCCGCCATTAGATACTTCCGACCACAAACTTATTACAGCGGTTTGCGACCTGCCACTCTTACAGAGGGATGCACCATTGCATCACTGAGGAACTCACTCCCAGGACATCTGTTTTCCCCTAGTTACAACCTACAACTGTTTAAAAACCGTGTCAATCAACATCTTCGCACACATAGGATCTGCGTGTGTGCCACTGCCATAAAAAAAGATAAGTTTTCCAACATTTTATTTTTCCTAATCCTGAAAACTGGCTTGTTGTATCACAACCCGTAAGAGCGTGAAATGCGGTAAATTTAAATTTTTTGCAAGTTTTTCCTCTAGGTTGATATTATGAACGGCCACATATCGCACCGAATTACCTCTTCCAAATTTTACCCAAATTTCTTTAGAAATATATATTTTTAAAATGTAAAAGAAGTACCACATCAATGTCATTAAAGTGCTTCTCCGTGACTATGAGGATAGTAATTAGTTGTTAATTGGTTTGCAATTTGTTTTGGTTTCAAGAATACTGGTAAATCTCCTACTAGTTGCTAAGTTGAAATTCATTTTAGGAGAGTGCTCGCTCAGATATTCAGATAAAAAGTTTGTTAAGTGTTTTTTTTTATTAAAAACAGAGTGGATAAACAAATTCCACTGTTGTGGAAGAGTAATATCAGATCTGTCAAATTTTTAGACGAGTTCGAATTCTACATTTCGTCAATTAATACTTTAAGGGCATTATTGGCTTTCTCATCTTATCTTATTCCTTGAAGGAAATATGCCCATTTCAATATACCAATGCGGTTTCCAGCCACCAAAGAAATCAACATCAAGAGCAATCTACCAAGACTTAGTTAAGGTTTTTGACTCTTTAAATAGAAATAAAATTAAATTTTCTCTTTTTCTGTATCTATCACCTGCTTTTAATAGTGTTAAACATGGCCTATTAATCAATAAGCTGGATAATTATGGCATCAGGGGAATTGCCTTGCAACTAGTAGTCTTATCTTGAAAATCGTAAGCAGTGTGTCATTTGATAGGGGTGGGGATATGCTGATGTCTGGGATGCAGTTCATAGAGACGGGTTCCACAAGGGTCAATTCTGGGTCCATTATTGTACAATCTAATAGTTAAATTCTCAAATCAAAATATTGGCGAAATACAAAATTATATTTTTGACAATGCTCCCTTGCAGTCAGTGAACTCCGCTCTTTTCCTAGGGGTGACAACTGACTCTGGACTTGACTGGAGAAAACACATAGATACACTGGCTAGACAAATTTCTCAGACTTCTTTTGCGCTTGGTGGACTCACAAAAAATATTGGGATGGAGGCCGCATTAGTCGCATATCATGCCTATGTTCATTCGAAAAGAAGATATGGTATTATGTTCTGGGGGTGGCAGCTCCGACATGTCCAGGATCATGATTTTACAAAAATCCTGTATTCACAGAATGTGCAGTATGGAGCGGATGAAATCCTGTCGTCCATTGTTTCATTATCCTTACTGTTGTTGTCACCTACATATATGAATGTATGCTCTTTTTGAAATTAAATCAGGATTTATTGTCTCTCGCCAATAGAGACCACCACTATAATGCAAGACACAAATCAGATCTCTCAATACCCTTGAATAACTTTTCCTATTTGCAAAGTAATGTCCATTTCTCAGTTATAAAGATCTATAATAAACTTCCCAGTAATATAAAAAGTAAAGAATTTAAGGGATTGTGCTCGTATTAAAGGCCTATTACACGATTGAGGAATTTTTTAGTGAACATGGGTTTTAATCAATTTAAAATTTTAAAAATTGTGAACTCTATGTTATATGTATTTTAATCTTAATCAGTATTATATGTATTTGAATTAGTATTGTATGTATTTAATTTAGATAGTAACTTTTACGTATTTTAATTTTGTATATTACCTGCTTAGTAAAATGTGACGTTCTATACTTTTATGTGAAAACAGAACTAATAGAAATGATGATGATGATGATCATCGCTAATTGGAAAACTATCTCCTACAACAAATCGTTTAAAATTTCACAATCTGAGAGCATGCTATCAGGCTAAGGTGTGGCTCAGTTCTTTAGAACCAAATCCCCAATTACCAGAGGTGACAGAATGAGGTTTGAAATTTGAGTAGGCAGGTGATAAAGTATTATCCTCAATTTTGACAATTCCAGCTTCCAGCATTTCCTTCGGATATATAAGTACTTATTTCATGTGGATGTAAAAAAAAGTAAACTTTTATTAGACTTAACACGTACATAATTAAAATTAATAAAAAAATGTTTTGTTAAGTTGTGGCAGCAAAGCTTGTACATGCAGGAGAAATGAAATAGGTTGCATACGATCATGCAACTGCATGGCACAGAACATATGTAAAAACAAGCTTACAATACGAAAAAAAATTCTGGAAGGCAATTGTGTCTATTCCTGAAGAAGATACGGACACTGACGATGAATAGATTTTGTTATTTTTTTTACATTTTGAGTTTCTTTTTATACTGAATAAAAGTTACTCCTCTTTTTAATAGCAGTTACATTAAGTATATGATTATTTATAAAAAAAACTATAGATTTTTTTCTACTTCTTTACTACCTAGCAGCGAATAGGAAAAATAGACCTCAATATAACCGCAAATGTATGTATGCGTTTATTGTACTGTATATTGTACAATATGCGAGAGAGACAGAGGGAGCTATGGAGAAAAGTGAGATGCGAGTACGGAGCTATGGAGAAAAGTGAGATGCGAGAGTACTCGAGCAGCGCGAGAGCGGGCTAGAAGAAAGTAAACATTTTTATAGTAGAGTGCCCAACGCAGTAAAAGCGTTCTATAAATGATTTTTGTGGGCACCTCGGGGTTACAAGCCGAAAGTTTCACAAAATGAAGGCTTTATTATATTAATTCAAAATCCGAAGGTAATACAAATTCAGAACGGGCAAAAGGGCCGTATACCTAAAAATCGAGATTATTATATGAACGTGTAGGATATTAAATTATGAATGTTTTCATATAAAATTCATCTACATTTTGTATGAATTATATTTTTTATCATTGCTTGAAATATGCAGATTACATTGGCCCTTATGGCAAAATAAATCAAAAAATTTAGATATCTCCCTTCGAACCTGGGGAAAATCTGATTGAAATATACTCATTTTTGTATTCACCTCGCATTCTCTCCGAAATGAAGGCTCAAATCAAAAATTTTTGTTCTTGCAAAAAGTTTGCCTTAAGTATTTAGAATACATAGGTACATGAATACATTTTTCTTCGCAAATGGTAATGAAAAAATAGAATTAAATGTAAAAAAAGTAATTTTCTTATAGCCGCGACCGTCTGATCTCGCGCTTCCCGAGTACTCTCATATCTCACTTTTCTCCATAGCTTCCTCTCTCTCACGCCTATTGTACAATACACTAAGTGCTTTTACACCATTACGGGTTAGAATACTAATAATAATAATAGCTATTATTAATAAAGTCAATGAAGACATTTTCGATTAAACTGAAATTTATTTTTCCTATACGCTGCTAGGCAATAAAGAAGTAGAAAAAAATCATGTACTTAATGCAACTGCTATTAAAAAAAATACTAGCTTTTATTCAGAATAGGAAAACTGAAAATGTAAAAAAATCTTTATAATAACAAAATCGATTTATCTTCAGTGTCTGTAACTTCTTCAGGAATAGACACAATGACTTCAATATTGCCTTCAAGTATTTTTTTGCATGATAATATGCAACCAATTTAATTTCTTCTACGTGTACAAGCTCTGCTTTCATACAATCTAATAAAAAATTATTTAATTAAGTTTTATTATGTACCGATTTAATCTAATAATAAGTAACCTTTTTACATCCAAAACAATGAAATTTATTTATCCACTCTGTTTTTAGTTAAAAAAAAACAGTTAACGAACTTTTTATCTGAACGAGCACTCTCATAAAACGAATTTCAAGTTCGCAACTATAGTGGGGGATTTACCAATATTTTTGATAAGAAAACAAATTGCGAACCAATTGACAACAAATTAATCCTCTATAGTCACGAAGAAGCTGATACTAGGATTTTGTTGCATTATACTCTCTGCTAAACATTGTATGTATTATTTGACATGCATACTGGCCTCCAATAACACTGATGTACTTGTACTTCTGGCACATATTAAAAATATATATTTCTAGAGAATTTGGGGTAAAATGTGGAAGAGGAAATTCGGTCCGATATGTGGCCGTTCATGACATCAACCTAGAAGAAAAACTTGCAAAAAAATTACCTGCATTTCATGTTCTAACGGGTTGTCATACAACCAGCCAGTTTTCAGGATTAGGAAAAATAAAATGTTGGAAAATTTATCTAAATTATTCCGATCATTTAGACGGTAATGGGGTCCAGGAATTTTCAGATGGCATGTTCAATAACAGAGAAATTTATCATAAAATTATTTTCAACAAATGCAAACATTTCGTCTATTAATATTTTCAGGACACTATTGGCCTCTTCATCGCTAATTGAAAAAAACTAGCCCCTACAAAAAATAGTTTAAAATTTCGCAGTATGAGAGCACATTATCAAACTAAGGTGTGCTTCAGTTCTTTAGAACCAAATCCCATATTACCAGAGGTGACAGAATGCGGATGGAAATTTGAGGAGGCAGGTGATATCCAAATTATCCCCAATTTTAACAACACCAGCATTTCCTTCGGATGTAAAAGTATTTATTGCATGTGGATGTAAAAAAGGTAAATTATTATTAGATTAAATAGGTACATAATAAAACTTAATCAAATAATTTTTATTAAATTGTATGGAAGCAAGCTTGCACACGTAGAAGAAATTAAATAGGTTGCATAGGATCATGCAAAAAATTACTGGAAGGCAATATTGAAGTCATTATGTCTATTCCTGAATAAGATACAGACACTGAAGATATATTTTGATATTATAAAGATTTTTTTTACAGTTTGAGTTATTCTATTCTGAATAAAAACTAGTCCTTTTTTTAATAGCAGTTGCATTAAGTATATGATTTTTTTTCTACTTCTTTATTACCTAGCAGCGTATAGGAAAAATAAATTTCAGTATAATCGAAAATGTCTTCATTGACTTAATTCAATTCATAATAGCTATTATTATTAGTAGTATTCTAACCCGTAATGGTGTAAAAGCACTTATTGTATTGTACAATAGGCGCGAGAGAGAGGAAGCTATGGAGAAAAGTGAGATACGAGAGTACTCGGGAAGCGCGAGATCGGACGGTCGCGGCTAGAAGAAAATTACTTTTTTACATTTAATTCTATTTTTCCATTACCATTTGAAAAAAAAATGTATTCATGCACCTATGTATTCTAAATACTTAAGGCAAACTTTTTGCAAGAATAAAAATTTTTGATTTGAGCCTTCATTTCGGAGAGAATGCGAGCTGAATACAAAAATGAGTATATTTCAATCAGATTTTGCCCATGTTCGAAGGGAGATATTTCAGTTTTTTTATTTATTTTGCCGTAAGGGTCAATGTAATCTGCATATTTCAAGCAATGATAAAAAATGTAATTTGTACAAAAATGTAGATGAATTTTATATGAAAACATTCATAAATTAATATCCTACACGTTCCCTTTTGCCCGTTATGATTTTTTATTACCTTCGGATTTTGAATTAATATAATAAAACCTTCATTCTGTGAAAATTTCAGCTTGTAACCCCGAGGTGCCTACACAAGTCAAAATAAGTTATAAGTAGCACTCTACTATTACATTTAATTCTATTTTTCCATTACAATTTGAGAAAAAAATATACTTGCACCTATGTATTCTAGATACATGAGGCAAACTGTTTGCAAGAATAAACATTTTTGAGTTGAGCCTTTATTTCGGAGAGAATGCAAAAATGAGTATCAGATTTTGCCAAGGTTCGAACGGAGATATTTCAATTTTTATATTATTTATTTTGCCATAAGGGCTAATGTATTCTGCATATTTCAAGTAATGATAAAAAATACAATTCGTACAAAAATGTAGATGCATTTTATAATGATAACATTCTTAAATTAGTATTCTATACGTCCATGCAATAATCTGCCCTTTTGCCAGTTCCGATTTTGTATTACCTTGGGATTTTGAATTAATATAATAAAACCTTTATTCTGGACAAGTTTCAGCTTGTAACACCGAAGCGCCCACAAAACAGATTTTTCGAAGGCTTTTACAGGGTTGTGCGTTGTGCTATAACAGTGACTATACTTGTCTTAAATTTTACCAAACTTAAATAGCAATGACAGTAATTAATAAAAAATATAATACAACATTTTGTGTATATTTTTAGGATGAACAGTCACAGTCTGATGTTGAAGTATAGGAATTATATGAAGATGCTGTTTTTAAAAAAATAAGAGAGATAACTAGAAGGACGTCAAAGAGAGATAGCCAAGCAAGAACCATCTACATCAGGCCAAAATTTTAAAATGGTTAGAAAGGCTGTTCCAAAAAAGGGACAAAAGATGCCGACATTAGATCAAACTTTGGATACAGCTGCAGGTGTCATAAGAATGCTACCTACAATGGAAGGAATCAAAAGACGATACTAACAGGGCCAAAGAAAATTATGAACATGGCATATTCTGTAACAATAAAGTTACATCAAATGAAAAGAGAATGAAGCTATAATAAATGTTGCGTTTCAAGAAGTCAAAAGAAGTAAACGATATAAATAATTGTTATCATACATTAACCATTAGCAAAAACTTGACCATAGGTATATTAATTTCATGGTTAATGTGTAATATTTGAATTTCAAATATGTCCATTGAATTAGGCATAGCTTATTTTGTAACATTTCCGATTGAGTACCATTTATTTAATTACAGGTAAGCATTTTTTAAATTTAATTAACTTTTAATGCAACAAGTACGATTGTTGTAAATATGGCGTCAGCTAAACAAATATTTCTAAAATGTATCTTGTACCTATTAGTTTATTATTATTTCAAAAAAGGGCGCGAACTTTACATACTTTCAGCAAGCCAACTCTTCAAAATGAAAAACCTAAAGTAACTAAAATAATTACAATCTGCGCATCTTCCCAAATCAAAAATTGTAGCAATATCTGGCAAAGTTCATACAATGGTGAAAAATGCCAAGTTTTTAAGGGCTATTTTAGCTTAATTTCTAGCAGCAATGGGTAGTTTATCATTTGTCAATTTTCTACCCAAATTTTAGGTTGTTATCTGTCAAGTTTGAGATATGACACCTGCCATCTGCCAATTGTCTACCAAGTGAACTACTCCATATTGAGGTTATATTATCTGTCGCGTTTGACATTTGCCAACTGGGCATCTGCCAATGTTCAGCCACCTGGACTACAACATTTTAAGGTAATGTTATCTATCAAGCTTACATTTGACATCTCATCTGTCGTTTTTTGGCCACGTGAGCTACATTTTTTGGCCTCTGTGGTCTGACTCCAAACTTAACACCACGCGCTGGGTCTCCCAAGAGTACCCCGCCCTAGATCCGTGGCCCGCGTATTCATTGTATTCCTTAGGATGGCAGCTGCTGTACAGGGTGTCCCATTTTCGATGATATTACGGGGTATCTCACTTACGAGTAAAGATAGAGAGTTGCGGTTTTCGCAATACTGTGCTACTTTTTTGAGAAAAGAACGATGGTGTAAACAACATTTTCATAGCCCGCTTCGTTTCTGAGATACAGGGCGAAATTAAAAATAATGCATTTTGGGACCCCCCTCGTATCTCCGTTATCCTTTAACATATCGCAAAGCTAAAAAATTGCTCTTATACAGTTTTTGACGTAGAATCCAGTGGCGTGATCAAATTTTTGCTGTGAGCTGTTAATTTTTAGCTATAAATCAAACTTATGTTTTTTTAAACGGAATATCCTGTATATTTTTCTTTCGTTTGATTGGAAATGTTATAAGCTTTATAAAAATATATAATACCTTATATGTATTTTAAATAATAAGTCTAAAAATCATAATTTCACCAAATGTGTCTCGATACGACACTCTTGTATTTTTTTAATGTAACGCCCTGTATATTTTTCCTTCGTTTGAATGGAAATTTTATAAGCTTTATAAAAATATATAATACATGATAAGTATTTTAAATAACAATAGAATAATTTTCAGAAAGGATAGAAACTTTGAATTGACTGGAAAAAAACAGGGAGGTGGAGTTTTGCTGGCGGTAAAGAATGGTTATGTAGTTGAGGAATGTAATGTGATTGATGATGCCCTTGAAGCAATCTGTGTTAAATTATGCCTGGGCCATAGGAAATATGTGTATGTAATAGTCATTTACTTTGTGCCAGGTAGTGGCAAGGATTTGTATAGAAAATTTTATAATTGTATTGAAACTAATTTTTTAAATTATGATTGTATAATTTTAGGTGATTTTAATTTGCGTGACTTTGTGTATGACGTCCATAATGAACATGTTCTTGATTTCAAGAGTTTCTTAGCATTCACTAGCTTTCTGCAGATTAATAGTGTACGAAATGTCAACAATGTCCTTTTGGATTTGATAATTGTTAGCCCCCTTTTAGAGAGCTGTGAGGTGGAAATTGATGCTGACCCATTGCTACCTATTGATATGCATCATCCTGCTTTGTTGGCAAGTTTTAAGTGTGGATGTGAATATGAAGAATTTGAGCCAATCACAAATAGGAAATTTAACTTTAAGAAGGCAAATTATCTTCTGATGTATGATATGATCCAGAAACAGGAATGGGGGGCTCTTTATGAGTACGACAATATTGATGGCGCGCTAGCCAAGTTTTATGCTATATTTCATGATATATTTATTCAGTGTGTTCCTTTGTCGACACAGGTCGGGAGAATGTTTCCTGTTTGGTACAATAGAGACATTATAGTACAACTACGGAAAAAAGAGAAGTATTTCAGGAAATATAAACATACTCGATCTGATTACTGGCTAAACAAGTACAAACATATGAGGCGCCTAATTAAAGCTAAAATTAAATTTGCCTATAACGAGTATATGGCAAGAGTAGAGATTGGCTTGCATGACAATCCAAAGTATTTCTGGTCGTACATTAAGCAACAGAAAAATAACACAGATATTCCATCAGAGGTCAGCTATGATAATGTCTCCTATTCGGGTGCTAAAGGTATAGCAGATGGGTTTGCGCTTTATTTTAGCTCTGTGTTTTCTGTGGTTGAAGGTCTGGAGTGTTGTGAGCGTGAGTGTAACAATCACTTTTGTGACGTACCTATAACTGAGCATGAGATTCGTAAAGCGATAAAAAAGTTGAAAGGGAACAAGGCCATAGGACCAGATGGCTTTCCGGGCTATATACTTAAAGGTTGCAGTGATTCGCTGCTGCACCCATTAGCGTTTCTCTTTAATCTAAGTTTTCAAACTTCTACTTACCCAACTATCTGGAGAATAAGTAAAGTCGTTCCAATATTTAAGGGCGGCAACAGACATGAGATCACTAACTACCGGCCTATTTCTATTGTGAGCGCTGTATCTAAGGTTTTCGAAATAGTCCTCTTCAATAGAACTTATGAAGAGGTAAAATTTAATGTTTCGCAATATCAACAAGGCTTTCTTCCACAGAGATCCACTATGACGAATTTAATTACTTTTTGTCAATATTTGCATGAATCATTTAATAACAAACGGCAATTTGACGTAATTTTTACAGATATGGAGAAAGCCTTTGATAAGGTGAAACATAGTATTGTTATTCAATCAATGAGCAGAATGCATGTATCAGAAGACTTAGTTAATTTAATAAGATCCTACCTTAGTGATAGGCAACAGTATGTTGAGATAAAAGGGGCAAAGTCCTGTGTATATGGTAGTACATCAGGGGTTCCACAGGGTTCTAACTTGGGACCTCTTTTGTTTCTGATTGCAATTAATGGACTGTGTCAGGTTGTGAGACACGCTCGGACATTATCATTTGCTGACGACTTCAAGTTATTTTTGGAAATCTTGACAGAGGATGATTGTGATTTCTTGCAACATGATTTGAATGGTGTTGTCGAATGGTGTGCTGACAATGGCTTTATTTTAAACGGTAAAAAATGCACCACAATGACGTTTTCCCTGAATAGGAATCCAATTATTAGCAGATATAGCATTAATGGAACAGTTTTAGAACAGACTTCTAGTCATAAAGACCTAGGAGTTATTTTCGATGGTTCTTTATCATTCACGGGTCACATTGTTGAAAAGATTAATGATGCTCATAGGGTGATGGGGTTCGTCGTCAGATCCGCCAAACGGTTCAGTGTGGATGTTTGCCTTCGACTGTTTGACAGTCTGGTATTACCTAGACTGGAATATGGAAGTATAATCTGGTCGCCCCATTATGAAGTCTGGTCGAAATCAATAGAGAGGGTCCAGAGAAAATTTTTAAAATATATGTTCTTGAAACAGTACGGTTATTATCCTGTGCAGGGATATGACCAGTATGCTTTGTTAAGTTTATTTAATAGATTGACACTGGAAAATAGGCGAATTAAAATTTGCTTAATGTTTTTGTATAAACTTCTCAACAATCGCATAGACTCCATGGACATCTTATCACAGTTGCCATTTTCAGTTAATCGTGTCAGCACTAGACAGAGGAAAACATTTTATTTAGATTTTCCGAGAATCAACGTATATAAAAATTCTCCTATTTATCGTATGTGTGATATCTTTAACACCTATGCTAGTGACATAGATGTAACAGTTACCAATTTAGAACGCTTTGCAAGAATTGTAGAACAAAAGTTGCTTGCTGCTCAGGCTCGGCGGATGATAGTTGGATAGTGTGAGTGTATTTTCGGATTTTTACTTCTGTGTGGTGGAAGTTTCGAGTGGTGTTATTTTATGTTATTTTATTTTAGTTAGAATAGGTGGTATCTGTAAATGGCATTGCTGTAGATACTGTATTGAATAAATAAATAAATAAAATAAATAAATAATAAGCCTAAAATCCATAATTTCACAAAATGTGTCTCTATACGACACTCTTGATGAGTATAGTATAAGCATTGTCTTTTAAACAACGGTATAAGTATCAGCAGGCAGAGACTATTAAGAACAATAGAATGGTAATTTTTTATTGGCAAGACCTTTCAGTGGCAAAATTTATATTTTCTGTGTAATATTGTATTTTTTACGATGGCTTAAAATGAAAATTATCAATATTTTGAAAAATATGTCATGTTAGTGTGCTTTATACAGAGTAATGAAAACTTCCGTGAAGCTTCTCAGCTATATTCCAATAAGTTTGTTTAAATATTTATTTACCTTTTGACTTATTTGGGTTTATTTTTTTAAGTATCATTTTAATTTATAGATATCCCGAAAGAAGGCATACTGATCTTTTAATGTTTTCCGGAATAACGAAAAAAATTGGTAGAACAAGGAACGTTGCCTCCGCCCTCACCGCGATTTTCTTTATTATACGTGTTTGGTAGGGGCCGGATAAACGTTCCATATTCTCTTTATTCCGGAAAACATTAAATGGCCAGGTTGTCTTCTTTCAGAATATCCATAAATTAAAATGATACTTAAATAAAAAATAAACCCAAATAAGTCAAAAGGTAAATAAATATTCAAACAAACATATTGAATAATAGTTGAGAAGCTTAACGGGAGTTTTCATTGCTCTGTATAAAGCAGACTAACATGTCATATTTTTCAAAATATTCATAATTTTCGTTTTCAACCATCGTAAAAAGTACAATATTACACAGAAAATATAAATTTTGCCACTGACAGGTCTTGCCAATATAAAAATGATCATTCCATTGCTCTGATAATCTCTGCCTACTAATACTTATAACTTTGTTTAAAAGATAATGCTTATACTATACTTACTCATCAAGAGGGTCGTATAGAGATACATTTTGTGAAATTATGAATTTTAGGCTTATTATTTAAAATACATATCATGTATCATATATTTTTGAAAAGCTTATAAAAATTCCATTCAAACGAAAGAAAAATATACAGGGTGTTCCATTTAAAAAAACATAAGTTTGATTTATAGCTAAAAATTGACAGCTCACAGCAAAAATCTGACTACGCCACTGGGTTTTACGTAAAAAAGTATATAAGAGCAAGTTTTTTAGCTTTGCGATATGTTAAAGGATAACGGAGATACGAGAGGGGTCCCAAAATGCATTATTTTCAATTTCGCCCTGTATCTCAGAAACGAAGCTGGTCTTATCCAGAATTCGCTGTTTTATAAGAGCAAAAAAATATTCAATAAACTTCCACAGAGACTTCGGAATGTCTCAAACTTAATGACATTTCGAAGAGATGTTAAAAAACTTTTGGTCGAGAAGGCCTATTATTCAGTCGACGAGTTTATGACGGGTAATTTATAGTAGTCCATGCATGGATGTTTTATTTTATAAGTGTAGGTTTATTATTTACCACTAATTTTGTTTTTTTATGTGATTTAGATTAATGGATTTTAACTGTTGACATATTGTGAATTAATTGTAATTGTATTTTGTTATATTTAAATGTATTCATGTCATGTACTGCTTTGTCAATGAGAAATTATTTCTTCTGATAATAAAGCTCTATTGCTCTATATGAATGACCACTTGAATATCATATTCTTGCATTATGAGCTCTTCATACAATGTTATGCTATAAGGGTTGTTAGTTTGAATTACCTGTAATGCTTTGACTTCTAATTGTATTTTGTTATATTTATTTTATATATTAACTTTTACCATTTTAATCTTTTTTTTGTATGTCAGAATTTAAAAATTACAGTTACATGCTACATGCTACATATATGAATTAGTGCTAAGTTTTCTTTTTAAACAGCTTTGTCAATGAGAGAAAATCTTCTGACAATAAAGCATATTTGATATGAAAATTTTGTTTATACCATCGTTCTTTTCACAAAAAAGTAGCACAGTATTGCGAAACCCGCAACTCTCTATCTTTACTCGTAAGTGAGATACCCCGTAATATCATCGAAAATGGGACACCCTGTACTGTAGAACACACCTATTATAGGTTCACCCTCAGGTGCCATTGAGCAGTAAGATATTATATATTATTTTCTATTGACTATACCAGCTTCGGAATAAAGTAACATCTAAATAATGATTATATCAAGTCTTTGGCACTTGTCCGAACCCAGGACGGACCACCAGGATAACTATCAGATTTTTTATAACTGTCTATTGAAATACTACTATATATTTTTCTCTTTATTATCTAGAATGCATATATGTATATAGAACGTAATTAAAAAAGAATTACATAATCAAAGCAATATCCCAGAATAAAATTGGTACAAGGTAACTTTGTTTTTGCCGTTTTACTCCTTTCCTGAACTTAGGAAATATTTGAGAATTTAGAAAAGTATTCCAATTGATTTGGGTTCATGGTGATCAGGTCAAGAACATCTAAAGTTAGTATCTGCAAATCGGTTGGTTATACCCTCGACCCCATACGAAAATACTAATTCTTCATTATTAGTTCAAAACTATATTGTTCCAAAGAATATTCTACTATCGTAGTAGAATATTCTTTGATTGTTCTTACAAACTAGTAAATAGGTACTATATAACGCTATTGTAGTCGGTACTCTCGTTACTATCTTATATTATCAGTACAATAAAATATTTTAAACTTAATGCCTTGCCTTGCGACGCAACAAAGAAAAAATAACTAAAACTAAGAATACATCTGACAACATGGTGTCTTTTGAAAACTTGTCGTTTTAGCTATTGTGGCAAATGACAGTAGCAAATATGATATTTACAACTATTGTATTTTATTTAATGGGGGGGGGGGGGATCAGTCTGCATTGGATTCGAATAGGAGCGAAACGGAGGCCTCTCGCTCTACGCAAATGTCTCCTAGATAATATTTTCAACTGTTAATTGCTTTTCAGGTTTGCATTGCCTTCATTTTTAGTGCTTTTGTGAAGAAGTGCTGTAAATTTGTCGCAAATCTTAAAAATTCTCGGTTCAAATGATCCGTCAATATTTTTTTAACCTAAAGTATTAAAAAACGTAAGTTTGCTAAATCGGAGATACATATTTCACAAGACCTGTTATTACAGTAGTTAGGTGTATTATACCCTCAGCTCGCGCAAGATAGCTTGAGCCCCGCTATTATGAATGTTAATAGATTATTTTTAATGGTAAGAAATGGAAGGGCTATCTGCTATATGCAAAAATTGACTACGCCAAGCGCACGTTTATCAGTTAAGTTTCCTATTACAAAAGATAATCTATTAATATTTGTCAGGTCAGAGCTGAAGCTAGTGTGCTCGAGATATAAGCATCTTTTAACTTTATAATACGTGCAGTGAAAGATGCTCAATATCTTTCTAACTAAATCAACATATTAGGTAAGTATGAGCTACAACCTAAAAGATATGGTAACAAATTCGTAACATCTTGGTTGGGGTTAAAACTTGATATCTATTATAAAATAATAAAATTACTTTTACATAACACAAAAACTACACAAAGATTAGCATAAGACTATACAAAGATTACACAAACTTCACAGAGATTACACAGATTGCAGAAGTTTCACAGCGCGTGAACTCGATTCACGCAGCGCTTTCCTTCTGGGTAACAGAAGAATGTTTGTAGACTATCAAAATATTTAATCGCCAAGAAATTTCGCCTATTGTGAGAATGTTTTTACCAGAAAAGACAGAGTAACCAAATCGTGTCTACTGTGGATGTGCACATTCGAAACCATTATTTAAAGCTGAAAATCTTAAAGTGCCACAATTTTATAAAAACTTGTCCACAATTCACAGCCCAGCAAAAAGGATTTTTTTCTTGGTGCCGGAAAAGTAAAGTGGATATTTCTGATGTGCCGATTTCCAAAATAACTATTGGTTTTCGTAGCAGCTACAGGATAACTAATTTTAGTTCTGTTAAAAGGTAAAAACAATAAACTTTAAAGGTCATAAATCAAATTTCGTATCTAAAATTAGAATCTAATTAACTAGTTTGAGTTATTTGAGTATTACCCACGACTGTAAAACTCGGCCTTCCTATACTTGCATAGTCACCACCACAAACTAATTATTAATGCCCGCGCATTTGATATCTACCTCTGTCTTACCCAGTTCAGTTTACTATTGAGTTGCGTAATAATATAAAATATTTAATTAAAACCATGGCATCCACAAGGATAGCAGTCTTTTTTTTGCATGCATGTAGCACATACACTTTCAAAGAAAGTAACAACCATATTTCTGACTTTATGGAAGGAGTTATTTGGCCTATTCTGGCGTTCACTGGGAAGACCAGGATAAATCTTGGGCTCCACAATTTCGTATGTAAAATATGCGTTGAACATTTGCGACAGTGGATAGTTGAAAATTCGGAATATAAACAGTTTGAGTTTGGACGAAACCAAGACCACATCAATGAATAGCATTTTTGCCTCATAACTATCAAAGGCCTCAATCGAAACAATTAACACAAAATGGTTATATCCTGATCAAGATTCAGCAAAAAGACCTGTACTGCATTCTGAAGAAATACCCATTCCATAATTCAATAATCTACAGAAACTCCTGGAAGATGATACAAACAGCTGATATGAATTCAGTACGCATCAAAAAACGACAGTGATTTTTAAGCAGATTCAGGAAGTCCCCAATGTTTCAATCAACAAAAACTGAATCATCTCATTAGATACCTGAATCTCTCAGTCTTCCAAATTACTTACCACAGATAAAATGAAAAGAATTCACTCTATTAACTTACATAAAACAGATAAGGATCTGTTCTCCCTTTTCTCCAAGAAAATTAACCTGGTATTCTATAGCCATATAAGAAGACTCTCCAGAAAAAAAAGGAGTTTGCCAGAATACACACCAAACGAATGGTGCCTTTTTATTGAGAGTTAAAAACATAATTTGAAATGTGTCCTTTTACACTACGGTAACAAACTTGGCCAATATACATTGGTTGTTCTACCAGCATAAAAGAGGAATATGCAACAATATCACTAGTTCTGACAAATATTAAGTATGAAGAACATCAGTGTGTGATTTGTGTTAATGTAAGAATGAACTTCCCCCAAGAACAACAAAGTAGATATACAAAATATTATTTTGCTTTTTATGTCTTTGGGACAGTAGAGTTAAGGATCATCACTGAGTTAACAGAAATTGGCCTTTAATGAATGGAACATACCTTTGATTACAAGAGAGACAAAAATTTCCACCCTTGCATATCAAACCGAGCTTATGAAACAATTTGTGGCAGCTTTAACTCAAATTGGACTTTGTTTTGGCTATTTGACATGTGTATTTGTTGAGATTAGCATGGAAAAAGTGCAAGCCAGAATATTTGATGGTCTTCAGATAAGGCAGTTTATTGTTTCATAATTTACTGTCTCAATGCACGAGATTGAATCAAGTAATACAAAATTTTCTTCGAAATTATAAAATAAAAACAGAAAATTGCATAGAGAAGATTGTCTAAAATAAACTGGGATGGTAGTGTAACTATTTCCAGTGAGACCAATGGCAATGCAAGCATACTGAGTAATATGCTGGAAGAAACACTACTAGAAAGATTGTGCAAAAGAAAGATGCCTCTCCTCAATTATGTACTTAGCTCATCCTAAGATGGTTTTCTACTTATCTCGATGGAAAAATTCTGGAGGTAAAGGCAGATAGCTAGTACTCCTGTAGAGTGCTTGTTACCAGGGGAGTACCACAAGGATCTATTTTGGGACCCATACTGTTCTTGCTGTATTTAAATGAATTCGTAGCTTTAGACTTTCAGGATTTGCTCACGTTTTTCGCTGACGACACTAGTCTTCTTTGACATTATATAATAAAAATGATTTGAGAGTTGTTGTTGATAGGAACATACGTCAAGATATACTTTGGTGTGATGCAATCTTGTTTTGTTTTAACATAAATAAAACTATCGCAATGACCTTTGGCTTTTGTTTTGATAATTTGTTTTTGGAAAAAATGATGGTGGAATATAAACACCTGGCAACGTTTTTAAGCCTTACTGTCAACAATTAATTTCAATTTGACAATCACATAAAAGCAATATGTAAAAAGTCACATCTAGTTGCTTTGCAATTAGAATAATTTCAGATAAATTTAGTTACTCTACCATAAAAATGGTTTATCACTCACTGTTTGTGTTCCATATAGCATCACCTTTTGGAGGTTCACAAACAAACAGCCATTTAACTCAGTATATGCTTACAAAAGTGTAAAGTGTAAAGCTGTAAATCGTGAACATTATAAACTAAACCTTTATGTATTAGGGAAAAATTGTCAGCTGTACCATGTCTATTCATTTTAGAAACTGCCTGTCTCATATACAGGAAGTGTTAAGGTTTGAATACTGGGGATAATGTCTATAATACTAGGGTAAATTAAAACACTAATATACTATTGCCTATACTAAGGACTGATTTTCCAAAACACTCTATATTTCACGTGAAAACAAGAAAACTTTTAACCATCTGATAAATGAATCGCTGATTATAGAAAGGGGTCATGTCACAAAAACTGAATTTTACAGGAGAGAGAAAAACTGTTTTAACTAGATAAAATACACACAACAACCTGAAACGAATACATAACATTATCCGGGATATCTATAAAGCATATATATGTGAGTTTAGTGAAAATCATATTTAGGTTATGGCTATGGCGGCCATTTTTGGATTGTGGACATGTCTCGTTTTTTCACTTAACAAAATTTTCTTTTCGGTAACGGGTATAAATAACAACAGTTAAATCTTTCTTTTAACCCTGTATATTATATAAATGTAAACGACTGTATAAAACAGTATACAAGTATTGCAATTCTGGAATTAACATTTTTCATATTATTTTATATTGTAGGCCACTCATACAGATCGTTCCAAAAGGGATTTAATTTTTCTTCTGTAATAAAAGGCTTATTCAGTTTCTTCAGGTCCTCCATCTTCGCGATATTTATGGGATTTTTATTTTGGTATAATTTCGTGGAGGGCATTTGGAGGGGTTGAGAATCATTATGCCTCCTCAAGCGGAAGTGAGAAACAACAAAGGTACTAATGAATTCTGAAGTCACAATAGTGCCAGGACATTGCCATTGGTCGGAATACTCAAAATAATGGTACGAAGATATCAAAAATTTCTTCCTGTCTTTGAGGGGCAAACCTCTTGATTCAATTGAAGTAGTACTTTTTAATGTAATAGGTGGGAAACCATTGCTGATAATTGTATATCATTGAACAATTCACAATCATTACCCTGAATTTTCCATCAATTTTAGAAGAATTTGCCACCACATTAATATACTCATCAAGTAGGTACATTCTGTCAATATTTTTTATTTTTTTCTTTATTAGTCCAAAATCTCGATCACAGGACAGGTAAGAGTGACCTCTCAAAGGAAAGAAAACTTTAATTTTCTTAAATACCTTTAATTTGACCAATGCCATGATCGTTCTTATCAAGGCGTGGTTCTTGTTCTGCCCCCCACAATTGTCGCAGAATAGGTGTATTTCCTCAACCGAAGAAGGGACAAAGGTCTGAAGGTACCAAGAACGAAATTACGTCATTTGGTGATTTCCTTGCAATACTCTCATGATACATGTAACTTGTCATGGTATCATCACGCATATTGTGAATACCAAAATCCGCTTAAAAACGAAACATCACGCGACGACAATAACCAATCGCAAGAGAGCGGACAAAATAATAACACACAATGCAAACGCCGAATTCGGGTAGAAAGGGGTCATGTCTAGGACATGAAGGGCCTTGCTCTTAACTATTTTTCGAATGCATCATTTCATCCGGCTTAGAATAGGTGGACATGTCTCATTTTCACAGAAAACATGCGGCTACGTGTAAGGATAACGATGTTGCCAATAATTGATTTTCGTGAAATTGTGGACTTGTCCCCTTTCTACAATCAGCGATTCAAATAGTCTTAAGACCATTTACAAACTATTCCGTAGGGGGTTAAAAGTATATTATTACAAAAGGCTTACTACAGCATGGAGGACGACTGCTGTATTTTATGGCTTCATTATCTTTGTATAGTCTAGGCAATTTTGACCATTTATGTGTTATATTATTTATATTTTATGGAACTTTTTAAGTATTAATGTTGTTTGGAGAGGCGTTCTGTTTGCCAAATTATATTTTCCTGTTTGTTATCGGCATTTTTGTGTTGATGATTGATTTATTTTGGTTTTACTTATAAGTTCATGCTTGGTCAATGAAAATTTAATTTTTCACAAATATAAAGTATAATTGACTATGGCTATAACTATGAGTTCATCAACATGGGCACCCCATTAAAGTTTGGAGTCCAGAAGCACTTCCCACCCCATCATTCTTGCCTTGTGTATCTAACATTAAAAAGAGGACACACTGTATTCTAGTATCATTTAAGAGTAGTTTATTTAAAGAACACCACTCTTTAGCACTTTCCTGTATAACAACAGAGCCCCTCAATGCTGTCAAAAGATCATTTATGACAAAAGAGATAGTTGTGTTATCAATGAAAAATTATATTTTTCTGATATTCCCACATTTAGCAAGTAATTTCGTTCCTAAGCAATGTCTTAAATCTTTCAATTGATCTCACTTATCTTATGCACAAGATTCACTAGTGAAAACTACAGAATTCTTCAAGGACCTATCTAATACAATCACAGGAAAGGTAAAGAATGTATCAGTATAGTAGGTAGTTTAGTGCGTAAGCAGCAAGTTTTTAAATTCTTATTATACTTTTTAAATGCCAAAAAACTAGTCAAACAATCAATCTCCAGTTCAAAAATAAATCTTAAGGTTAGAACCCTATGTGTTATAAATAACAGTATTAATGTCTATTATGATTTTGGCTTTACACATATATCTAAAACCTTCCTTTTGGGATAATAAGAAAAAAGTTCAATATCAATTAATCAAATTTATTACACTGCATAACTCCACATTATATTATTAAGCTTTCAAATAAAACAAGCTTTAGTTGACATTTTCAATTAAAAGTGTCTCTGCATCCTGACAAGCCTTTCTGTAGAATTGAATAATGATTTTAAAAATATGTGGGGAAAACAAAAGACCCAAACATTTTTATTGACTGCTCAATGTGGTAGAGATCATCTGTATGTGCCCAAATGTCAACTGGAGTTATACTATTTTCACACTAAACTTTGATAACATACTTACCACTAATATTATGTAACTTTTAAAGCTTCTAGTGGTTCTGTATAAATATTAATGACATTACTAATATGCTGCACTGTTCATTGACTAACATTAATAATTCAATTTATTATCATGCAAAAACCATATAACTAAACATGAAATTTTCTCGTATATCTTCACTAAATTTGCAATGTCTCAAAATTATTGTAGGATAAATGGTTTTTATGTAAAGCAATTTTTTGTGATTGCATTTTTGGACTGACCAATTTCAGGGCGAATGATGAGATTTAAACCAGAAATACATCTAAAACATTGACAAACCGTGACAATCAGTCTTCACAACGGTCTCGCATAAACACTGTTTTATTCTTACAAAAATAGAAACTAATGGTTTATCTTACCTGTGTAAAACTTGTGAGCCGCAACGATATATAGGATGCTTGTGAAAGTTTCATTATCCCACTGACCAGATAGACCTGGAAACACACCACAATTAATAATTGATGGCGCCTAATTGAACTAGTGCCAGAGACAAATTGTTGTCTCTGCCTCTGCTAGTGTACAATTACGTTGTATTCGCGTTCGAGCATTAACAGAGGAACCAAGATTTTTTCAGACTAAAGTCTGAAACAGCGGCGCAACAAAACTCAAAATATCTAATGTGCAGATATGTTATGTAAAAAAAGATATTATTAGCGCTAACCTTACAGGGCGACCTCTAACTGCGCAGGAATAGAAAATGCACTCTAATTTTTGTTTGACAACTTTAAAAATAAAAAACAAACTACTACTTACCTAGTTTGCCTATCCAAGATGTTAAAAGGAGTGAAGAAATATGCTGTTTGTGTCTTTTTTTCAGAGTTGAATAGTTGCAGAAACACAAACTCTAGCAAAAAATTGCGCCAGGCTCCAGCAAAATGGGCAAGGTTCTTGAAGGATCAACTCGGATCAAGGATGGACCAAGAAGAAAGGGCATGGGCAAAGGGCGAACCGAAAAATCGGAACAATACGTCAACAAATGTCAAATGCCAAATCAAGTAGAAGTCGAGAACTATCGATAGCTCTATCGATAGTATTGACTATCGAATAACATCGATTGTTTAAAAGCACTATCGATAGTTGCTAAATTTCAAAAATGGAGTGCATACTGCAGCTCTCCAGTTACTCCAGTATTACGGACGCTGTTATTTATTATTCTGGTGCTATGAATATAGTAACACCATTGTTTATACAGTAAAAGACATTGGTAACACCATTGGGCATTTACGATAATTGTAGCCGTATCGGTAAATATTTACTTTGAGCACTTTTCGAATGTTGCGAAAAATTTTTTTCTCCAAACGTCAGTAAATCCGTCATTACTCGACTGTGTAGGCGGCCGTGAAGTTTCGTTTTTCCTCCGCCGGAGTTTTACTTTTCACTTTTCCGCCGGCGGAGGTAAAAGTGTTGTCATAGCAACATAGATACAATACAAACATTACAAACAGACAACAAAATAAGCGTCAACAACTCAAGATTTATTAAACTACAATTTGTATTTATCACTCATTTTGTGACTGCATTTCTAAAAATCACTAATTTAGGAACAAATTGGTTATTATTTAATCGAACTTACTCAATAACTGCTTATCAATACGGAATTAAAACGCAATCGGAGACGCCATCTTAAAAAAATAATTATTGTTGACAGTATCCACTGACAGCTTTATGTTAAATTCATCGACACCGGTCTAAGCAAGGCGACCTACGACCGTGGTCTAAGCCGCCTTGCGAACCCATTTATCTTTAATAATAGTTAGTTATTATTACTATTAAAAAGAGATGTTTTGCATTAATTTGTCGACATTTGAAGAAAAAACAGCATATTTTATTTGGAGGAAAAGTTACTTTTCATGGCTTGCTCTCTATTACCACATACCACATACCTATTAAACACGAGCGCGCCATGAAAAGTATCACTTTTCCTCCATATAAAATAATATACTATTTATTATGTGACGTGTAGAAGACAGTAATGGTAGTGTTTTATGACACGTTACATATTGCGCAAAACACTTTTGACGCCAAAAATTGAAAAATAAAAATCATAAATGAAGCCATTTAGTAAGACATTTAAACGTGAACTCTCCCAATTTGACGTTAATGATGAAAATTTACTTGCAACGTTGTCACACTTGACTAACATTCTTGATTTTCAAATAGGTAAATGTCCCAGGGCAGGTGCATGGAATATCAATTATTGAAATTACTTAAAGGGAAATGGATGAAGCACTAATGGGGAAAGCGCTGCGCCCCTGCAATCTTCCAAGAAACGTGGAATCGCTTTGTATGGTCCCCGATTATATTTTCTTTTCTCAATTTTCGCCTCGTCAATTTCTACAATTTTTCCTTGCCCCCAATGACCTCACTGTGTCCTCATTACCCAAACTAAGCAAAACCAACCCAAACTAATTGAATCTAACCAAAACTAACCGAGACGAACCCTAATTAAGCAAAGTAATAAGACAAGCGCGCGTAGCGCGCTTGTGTTTTTAGTAACTCAAACTAAGTAAAACCAACCCAGACTAATCCTGACTAACCCTAATTAACCAAACTTATTACCCGAACGAAGCAAAACCAACCGAAACTAACCAAAACTAACCCAAACTAACCCAGACTAACCCTAATTAATCCACGTAAAGAGACAAGTGCGCTACGCGCGCTTGTCTCCTCACTATACCAAGCTAAGCAAAACCAACCCAAACAAATCAAAACTAACCCAAGCTAACCCAGACTAACCCTAATTAAGCAAAGTAATAACTAACTAACTCAAGCTAAGCAAAACCAACCCAAACGAACCAAAACTAACCCAAAATAACCAAAACGAACCCAAACTAACCAAAACGAACCCAAACTAACCAAAAATAACCCTAATTAAGCAAAGTAAAGAGGCAAGTCTCTTTCTTTACCCAAACTAAGGCACTAACCACCCCAGACTAACCCAAACTAACCCTAATTAATAAAGAAGAGACAAGCGCAATACGCGGGCTTGTCTTCGGTATCCCAGATTAAGCAAAAATAATCGAAAGTAACTTTATTTAACCAAACAAGAGCATGCGCTTGACACACCCCCCGCCTAACACAAACCCATAATTAACCCAATTTAACAAAACGAGCGCGCTACGCGTGGTACTTTCTTAACTAATCCAAATATACCAAACAAGGGCGCATTTGTCTCTCTCTCTTTTGGTCGTTAAATAACGAGCGTCTTGCGTAACTCAAAATAGCGAATTATTATTATTATTTATTATTTTAATAAACACAAAGTACTTCTGAATCACACCATGTATCTATAAAGTGTTGGTTGAATGAATCCAACAAGATATCGTATTTTAGAACCGAACAGAAATTACACTTGGCAACACCTATGCGTGGAATGTAGTGTTGGTTGATCCCGATTTTTTTACGAATCAGTTCGGAACTGATCCCATATGTGCAAATACCTGATCCCAGGATCAGTTCCGGATACCAATCCCAAAGCAATCAGCCAAATTGTTGTTTCTGCGAGATACTATACATATTTCTATTTTACGTTTTGTTAGTTTTTTATTCTATAAATGTATTCATTGTTTGTTTATATCTCCTGATTATTAAACTTTATAAATCAATTTCCTAGTTCAGTTTACTTAGTACCTTATCACCTTAACATTTATCTATGCTTATCACGATACAATAATACCTAGTATACAATCCTATTGAAACCCTTAAAATACCACATGAATATAAAATGTTTAAATCCACTTAAAATTTAAAGTATGTCGCATATTTAACACTAATTAGAACTCAAAGGAGAGCCACAATCTCAGTCTCAGTAGTCACTAATATTTTAAAGTAATCCAACAAAATCACAAGAAATGTTTTGATCCAACAGATCCTAGTCTAGTTAGTACCTACACGTACAGTAGGATCACTTATTACTCTTCGGAATACTATATTCATTTTGATACCGCAACAACACACGGCGAAACGCGGGTCGGAATCAAACAATTGCCTAGTCCGAGATTTTACTTAGAGTCGTGCTTCTTGTTTCCGCGCATCGTCCTGTATCAGAATCAGTGCCGTTAGCGTTAGCCGTCACGATACACACTTCATGTATTTACGGTTGCGTACTAGTTTTTGAACTATTCATTTTTAAGTTTGGGATCAGGTACGTGATCCGAGCGTCAGGGATCAGATCCTGGGATCAGTTCTAGTATTCGTTTGCCATCACTAGTGGAATGACAGCTGGCTGAGCCGTGCTAAGCTAACTAGATGATGGATCACATAATTTAGGAAATCGAAATGCTGAAAGCTGAAATAGTGTCATGTTGACGTGCCAGAAATGTTGTCATTTTAAAATGCAAATGAAAACAGTTATATTTTTGGTTTTTAAGTAATATAATAATAAAGTAATATTCTTATATCGCTATTACGCCTGCCCGAAGCCTTTGCTCTTTGCATTTTTCAGATCCGTTTGGACCGTTGTGTGCGTGAAGAAAGGTGAAGTATTGAGTGTGCGAGAGCGAGATAGTGGAAGTTTCATGTCGGATGGTTTAACATAACTACATTTTGTAACCTTTGTTATTTTTTTCTGATAAGTAGAAAAAATTGCGCAACATTTAATGTGTGGGAGATGGTAAGAGAAGTAACGTAGAATATGTCAGTATTTTTGTAGTAGCCAATAAGTGCGCAAAGTAAATATTGACCGCGGTATCACCGCCTATAGATATTCTAATAAGTCCGCTCACTTGAGCGTGCCGCGGAAACTTTCCCTCCTGCCTGCGCCAATCCCTCACCTATCGGCATTGACATTCACGTGTGTCAATGTCACGGCTTAGCCGTGACTCAGTTTTCGCAAGTACTTCCGCGATCGGACGGTGTGAATTTATTTTTACGGAATAGCTTTCGCAGGATTTACGCTATACGCTATTTAAAAAATATATATGGTTAAGATGGCTATGGGTAGTTTAGTTTTTCTTATTGTACTGTTGATGACTGTTATGTAACTACACGTGATCTCTCCTTCTTTCTCTCTTATCTAACCTCTCTAACCCAAACTAAATGTATTAAATTATCGTATCGGAACCGGTTCAATGTCTCAAATAAGATGAGACTAAGTGATTCGACGACTAACCCAAACTAACCGAATCGATTAAAATTGATTATAACCTAGCGGAACCGGCTGAATTCACTAAAATAAGTCGAGACAAAGTGAAACTAACTAAAAGTTGATTCGGGGACTAACCCAAATTAACCAAATCTATTAAAATTGATTATAACGTATCGGAACCGGTTCAAATGTCTAAAATAAATTGAGACTAAGTGAAATTAACCGAAAGTTGATTCGACGACTAACCCAATCTAACCAAATCTATAAAAATTGATTATAACCTATCGGAACCGGTTGATATTACTAAAATGAGTTGAGACAAAGTGAAACTAACTGAAAGCTGATTCGGCGACTAACCCAAACTAACCAAAACATATCGGAACAGGTTCAAATGTCTCAAGTGAGTTGAGACTAAGTGAAACTAACCGGAAGTTGATTCGATAACTAACCCAAACTAAACAAATCTATTAAATTTGATTATAACCTAGCGGAACCGGTTGAATTCACTAAAATAAGTCGAGACAAAGTGAAACTAACTGAAAGTTGATTCGGCGACTAACCCAAACTAACCAAATCTATTAAAATTGATTAAAACGTATCAGAACCGGTTCAAATGTCTAAAATAAGTTGAGATTAAGTGAAAATAACCGAAAGTTCATTCGGCGACTAACCCAATCTAGCCAAATCTATTAAAATTGATTATAACCTATCAAAACCGGTTGATATGACTAAAATGAGTTGAGACAAAGTGAAAAAAAACTGAAAGTTGATTCGGCGACTAACCCAAACCAACCAAATCTATTAAAATTGGTTATAGCATATCGGATCCTGATCAAATGACTAAAATAAGTCGAGACAAAGTGGACCTAACCGAAAGTTGATTCGACGACTAACCCAATCTAACCCCAAATCTATTAAAATTGATTGTAACTTACCGGAACCTGTTGAAATTACTAAAATAAGTTAAGACAAAGTAAAACTATCTGAAAGTTGATTAGACGACTAACCAAAACTAACCAAATGTATTAAAATTGATTATAACGTATCGGAACCGGTTCAAATGACTCAAGTAAGTTGAGACTAAGTGAAACTAACCGGAAGGTGATTCGATGACTAACCCAAAGTAACCAAATCTATTAAATTTGATTATAACCTAGCGGAACCGGTTGAATTCACTGAAATAAGTCGAGACAAAGTGAAACTAACTGAAGGTTGATTCGGCGACTAGCCCATACTACCCAAATCTATTAAAATTGGTTATAGCATATCGGAACCTGATCAAAAGACTAAAATAAGTTGACTAAGTGAAACTAACAGAAAGTTGATTAGACGATTAACCAAAACTAAACAAATGTATAAAAATTGATTATAAAAACGTATCGAAACCGGCTCATATAAATAAAATGAGTTGAAACTTGAGAAGTATTTACTTCAATCACGTGTGCTGTGCTACTCGCTACGCGCGCGTCAGTATCCCATATTAAGGAAACATAATCGAAACTAACTTGACCAACCCTGCCTAACACTAAACTAAAATTAACCCCAACTAACAAATATAACTAAAAAAATAAAAATAAAACATGTCACCAACGGGAATCGAACTCGGGCCGTAGTATCACAAGCACAAAAGCTGATCCCGAAACGCAACTGCGCATGATTGTAAATAGTTATACCGCAGACGCTAGATATAAGGAAGGAATATAAGGAAACAAAATACCTATAGTCAGCAAGAGAAATAATCATGCTCCTCAAATCCCCTTTTCGACCTTTAATATGGAGCAATGAATAATATTAATTCTATCAGCTTAATATCACTATCGCTTTGCCTCGCTTTAATAAGTTATATAAAATAATAATTTCAGGAATAATAGATATTATATAGATATACATTTTAAATTCAGCACAACACAAGTATTGACTAACATAAAATTGTCAAGCTGAGAAATGTACCATTTTAATTTAAAACCATGTAGAATTAAAGAATTAATCCGGCAACACAGCATTGTCTAAAAACCTCTCATGCGCCGTCTGCGTTATTTAAATAAAAACAAAACAATACCTGAAAGTCGGCAGAGAAAAGTAGTAGCAATAACAGCAGATTTGTACACAATTTTTTAATGATTTTTTATTTAAAAAAAGTTACGAGTAGCACAGTATACGTGATGGAAGTGACTACTTCGTTAGCGAGTCTCAACTTATTTTACTTTTTTGAGCCGGTTCCGGTACATTATAATCAATTTTAATGGATTTGGTTAGTTTTGTTTAGTCGTCTAATCAAATTTCAGTTAGTTTCACTTAGTATCAACTTATTTTAGACATTTGAGCCGGTTCCGATACGTTATAATCAACTTGAATAGATTTGGTTAGTTTGGGTTAGTCTCAACTTATTTTAGTCATTTGATGCGGTTCCGATACGCTATAACAAATTTTAATAGATTTTGTTACTTTGGGTTAGTCGCCGAATCAACTTTCAGTTAGTTTCAGTTAGTCTCGTCTTATTATAGACATTTGAACTTTCGATACGTTATAATCAATTTTAATACATTTAATTAGTCGTCTAATCAACATTCGGTTACTTTGTCTCAACTTATTTTAGTTATTTGAGTCGGTTCAAATGGTTATAATCAATTTTAGCAAATTTGGTTATTTTGGATTAGTCATCGAATCAACTTCCGGATAGTTTCACTTAGTCTCAAATTATTCTAGACATTTGAACCGGTTCCGATACGATATAATCAATTTTAATACATTTGGTTAGTTTTGGTTACTCGTCTAATCAACTTTCGGTTAGTTTCACTTAATCTCAACTTATTTTAGACATCTGAACCGGTTCCGATACGATATAATCAATTTTAATACATTTGGTTAGATGGTTAGTTTTAGTTAGTCGTGTAATGAACTTTCGTTAGTTTCACTTAGTCTCAACTTATTTTAGTCATTTGAGTCGGTTCCGATACGTTATAATCAATTTTAATAGATTTGATTAGTTTGGGTTAGTCGTCGAATCAACTTTCGGTTAGGTTCACTTAATCTCACTTATTTTAATCATTTGAACCAGTTCCGATATGTTATAATGTAAGATTTGGTTAGTTTGGGTGAATCAGCTTTCGGTTAGTTTCATTAAGTCTCAACTCGTTTTAGTCATTTGAAGCAGTTCCGATGCGTCATAATCAATTTTAATAGATTTGGGTTAGTCGTCCAATCAACTTTCGGTTAGTTTCACTTCGTCTCATAAAAATTGATTAAGTCTTTACCGATTCCATAAAAGAGAAAGAGGAAGAGAGAGAGTCATATGCTTTATCTCTCTTGCGAGACGAAAATTCCAAATCGTGTCGTTACATGCATGGCTTTGAAAACCCAAAGAATATCAAAATAGCGGAAAATTTGTGGATTTCTAATATTTACCTAATATGTATATAAGTTGAGTTATATATGACTATAAGTGAGTTTGATCGCTATTTTATCCACTAATTAAAAAACCCTAGATGGAAACACTTTTAATGCTTGGGTTAAGTTATGGGTGTGGCACAGGTTAGTTCGTGTTTTAATTTTTTTTAAAGACGACATCCACTGTGACAACGCATTTGTCATATTAATAACAAAATGTAATAAAATATCGATACCTATCGACAGCCGAAAATATCAGGTTAAAATTATTCCATTGTCGCTATTTTCCTGTAATATTTTGTAACTTGTGTTCGTAATTAAACAATACAAGTTGTACCTACTGGTATTTTTATCCATATCGTAGATAATATTTCGTTTATTATTTACTTATTTATTATAATACTAAGTAACTATTAAAAAGAAGTATCATTAATGAGCTATAAATGAGACCGATAATGTCAATAGTTGTTCATAACAAATAAATAATCCAAACATTAATACGTAATCATATTCATATCATTTATTCCTAATAGAACGCTCCCCGTATAAAAATAATCTAGCGGCAGTTCATATTGATCGTACACCGGAGCTGCACCCATTCGTTTACTGTACAGTGGCCGAGTGTGTTCAAGGTCAACGGCAGTATATTCCACGGCATGCTGGAGTAACCGGACTTATTAGAATATCTATAGACGGTGGCGGTATCTACCGGCAGAGTACAAATAATATCGAGTAGGTAATTTTTAATACGTGATTCAAATGAATAAAACTATGTAATAAAGTTATAGAAAATAGTAACGTATACTAAATTAAAAAACATTATAAATAAAGGTAATACCTATTAAAATAATTTATTTGACAGTTTGTAACTTGATTCATCTATTAAAACATGTATAAAGCAGAAGGTTCAAAGTACCTGACAAATATTGTGGGAATTTAAATATAAAAAGGACATATTAAGCTAGTAAAGTAAATTTTGAGCTTCTTAAAGGTCTTAACACTTCATTACTCGGGCTACGAGTATTTCTCTCACATTTTCTGCGAAATCGTCAGTTTTCGGAGATGGCTTTACGAACGGAGCTGTCCTCCACTACTCTAGCTGAGTTATTTTTTGGCGTCCGTTTTAACATGGCCAATTAACCGGGTGCATTTCTTTCTCAAGTGATTGGCTGCATTTGTGAGAATTTCTCTCATCGCGCTACGTCTGCCGGAGTACTTTTAACATTGAAAATGTTTCAGTTTTGCTGTTATGGGGCATCAAATTGCGAAAAAGTGCATGCTACATTTGCCACACATGATGTCATATGCGTGATGAACTACTAACCCAAACCAACCAAAAGTAATCAAAAGCACTAAAAAGGACTAAACGTATCGGAACAGATTAAAAAAATTGAAGTAAGACTAACTCAAATTATCCGAACTTTTGCAGCTAACCAAAACTGACCAAATACATTGAAATTGGTTATAACGTATCGGATCCGGTTCAAATTACTAAAATAAATTGGAACTAACTGAAACCAACCGAAAGTTGATTGAACAACTAACCAAAAGCACCAAAAAGGGCTAAACCGTATCGCGCAAATTAAAAATATTAAAGTAAGTTTAAATTAACTTAAATTAACCGAATTTTGGCGACTAACCAAAACTAACCGAAAACATTAAATTTGATTGTAACGTATCGGAGTCGGTTCAAGTGACCAAAATGAATTAAAACTAACTAATTAAAGAAATGCCTTTTTAACATTATAATATTTTTTAACATAATTATAAAAAAACAAAAAGAGGTGCGGATATGAAGACCTAAAAAATTACCCTCCACTTGTAGATAGGAAAATCTATGAATATATAACTAGCCATGACGTTGCGGCAGATAATAATTCTAACCTGTTCCGAATGTTTTTAGCCCGTTCTTTCGCTTTTGGTTACTTTTAGTAAGTTTTGTTTTGCCGCTCAGTTAGATCCTATTTATTTTAGTCATTTGAACCGACTCCGATACGTTATAATCAAATTTAGTGTTTTTCGTTACTTTTGGTCGCCAAAGTTCTGCTCGTTTTGGTTAGTTTTAACTTACTTTAATTTTTGTAACCTATTCCGATACGTTTTAGTGCTTTTGGTTACTTTTGATTAGTTTTGGTTTGTCATTCAGTCAGATTTCTGTTAGTTTTAGTTGGTTTTTATCTATTTTAGAATTTGAACCGGTTCCAATACGTTACGAATATAATTAATTTTAATGTTTTTGGTTAATTTTAGTTAGTCGTCGAAATTCGGCTAATATAAGTGAGTTTCAACTTACTTTTATAATTTTAATCTATTTTGATTTATGCTTTCGCTTGTTTGATTACTTTTGGTTAGCTTTGTTGTTCAATCAACTTTCGGTTAATTTCAGTTAGTTTCAATTTATTATAGTCATTTGAACCGGTTCCAATAACAAATTTTACTGTGTTTGGTTAGTTAAGGTAAGTCGCCACAATTCGGTTAATTTGGGTTAATTTTTATCTTACTCCAATATTTTTAATCTATTACGATACGTTTTAGCCGATTTCGGTGCTTTTAGTTTCTTTTGGCTAGTCATTCAATCAGCTTTCGGTTATTTTCAGTTAGCTCCAATTTATTTTACTCATTTGAAGCGGTTGCCATACATTATAACCAATTTAAATGTTTTTGGTAAAATTATGTCAGTCGCCAAAATTAGGTTAATTTCGGTTAGTTTCAACTAACTTTAATAGTTTTAATCAGTTCCAATAGGTTTAAGCTCTTAGTGCTTTTGTTTACTTTGGCTAGTTTTGATTAATCGTGCAATCTACTTTTTGCTAATTACAGTTAGTTTCAATTTATATTAGTCATTTGAACCGATTCCGATACTTTATAACCAATTTTAATGTTTTTGGTTAGTCGCCAAAATTCGGTTACTTTGGGTTAGTTTCAACTTACTGTAATATTTTTAATCTGTTCCGATACGGTTTTGCCCTTTTTGGTGCTTTTAGTTACTTTTGGTTAGTTTTTCAATCAACTTTCGATTACTTTCAGTTAGTTTCAATTTATTTTAGTCATTTGAATCGGTTCCGATACGTTATAATCAAATTTAATGTTTTTGGTTAGTTTTGGTTAGTCGCTAAAATTCCGTTCGTTTTGGTTAGTTTTAACTTAATTCAATTTTCATAACCTGTACCGGTACGTTTAAGCATGTATTGATTACTTTTGGCGAGTTTTGGTTAGTCTTTCAATCAACTTTCGGTGAGTTTCAGTTAGTTCCAATTTATTTTAGTCATTTTAATCGATTCCGATACCTTATAAATCAAATTTAAGTTTAAGTAAATAAACTAACACGTTCTCACACGCGTATGATGTCATGTGTTCAATGTAGCATGCACTTTTTCACGATTTGAGGCCCTATACCTACTAGGATAATAGAAACATTTTCAATGTTAAAATAGAAGAGTTGCTTTAAAAACACAAAAGGTCATGTGAAAAATTCGCAATTATTAAAACATAAACGGATTTTTGCTCACGCTAGTGGTGACGGGCATTTTATTTTTGCCGTATTTGTTTTCTTCTCTCACTATTGTCTTTATCCATATTTAGGTAAATAACAAAATTTTAATAAAGACATATTTGTTAAACCGATTATACGTGTAATTGAAAAACTGCATATTATTCAAAAATTATTATAAATCTTAACTGATAGGGTCTTTGGGGCATCTAAGAAATGAAAATCCGTCACCCACTTTTGTAATACAATAATTATCCGGACAACAATATGTCGCCATAGTAGCGATCTTAATAATTATTTAATTCAACGCGACCCAACAGTACAGAATATCAAGGCGTTGCAACTGGCCGCGAACGAGATTGATCCGGATTCTCTTCGAAGGTAAAAACTGTCGGCGAAATTGGAAATTTGTCTCGACTGAACCTACCGTATATACTTATTTATAGCGTGCTACCGGTATGTATACAGCGGTAATCAGCTGATTAATATCGATACGTTCCGGTAAATGGTAATTGTCGAACGAACGGTGCGGATCGCGAATAACCTACAGTTTTTTTATTACAATGAGGAATAATAAAATGAACGTTTAGCATTCGCAATATTGGCATTAGCGGCTAGTTTACGCCGGTCTACAATCGTTTCCGATGACGAAATACTGCGTGGAACGCAACGTTATGCAAGGCTACCTAAAGGGGGCGTTGCGTTATGACAATTACCCATATCGTGGCGGGTCAGCAAAGTTTTTCCAAGTGGTGTAGTTGTGTAATGGACAGAGTCTTTGTCTGTCATGCGGGCATCTAGGGTTCGATTCCCGTTGGTTGCAAGACTTTTTTTTGTTCGTAAAAAGTGTTATTTCTTTATTTTGGGTATGCCTTAGTTCTGGTTAGTTTTTGTTTGTTAAGCCCCCGTGGCTCAAGCGTCTAGAGATCGATGTTTTGTTTATGGTTTTGCTAATTTAATTTTTTTTCTTAATTTTGGGTTAGTTTGGGTTAGCCTTGGTTAGTTCTTGTCGATTGAGCCCCCGTATTGAGCGAAGCGAGCGGAGGGCCACGCGTCAGTAAAATATTATAATACTTCTGACACAATCGTGTCGGGAACGCTTTTAAACTGGCGCGACCTAGCCACTAGTAACATTGGCTACTTTTCAAATATTAGATAGAAGTGATTCGGAAACTGAAGGCATTATGTGTGTCTATTGAAAAATACTATGTGTGCTATTGAAAAATCTATTGAAATTGCTACTTTTCGTTATGATGTTGAAGGTTGAAGGTATTTTAATTATTTCTCTCTAAAAATGAATGTAATAGTAAAATTATTTTCAGAGTTTCGAAAGTATATAAGTAACAATCAGGCTCGCAGGCTAAATTTGTAGGTTATGTCGATATAAGGTGTAAACAAACCGACATGTACCGACACAAATAGCAGATCCATAAAGTTGGAGCGCGGTACATGTATCGGTAGATTCAATTTAATTATAGAACCTGGTTGGTTAATGGAACACAAATAATTAACGAACGCTCAGATACATCAGGTAGTTACCGCTTCAATTATCGTAAATGCCCATCCAGACTAACCCAATCAGATTTCCGTGCTATCAGAGTATAACAAACCAACTTGTTATACTCTGGTGCTATCCAATTTCCTTGGCCAAAATGAAAGAAGCTCTAGGAAATATAATTGGAAGACATGATCCTAATGGAGCCAACCACAATTTAATCAAAGGCATTATCCTGAATGATATTTTTCAAAACAATCCTCTGCAGTAGGAGGATGCTATGGTGCAACAACTTATAAATATTCCAAGTTAACTAATAAAAATATAAGTTCTATACGTTTTCAAATTTGTCATAGCATAATCAATCAAATTTCGACAAACTCAAAAGAATGTTAGTAACTTCTAAGCGCATTGGCGACATTGCAGCCCATGAAATATCCACAACGATTACGATAACACCTTCCTTATTTCTTCGTAATTAACGGAAACCGATATCGTTAATAAAGTCAAGGTGATGGCATTTTAGTACTGCGTATGCTCACAATAACGATAACCATAACGAAATGCTGAAACAAGGAACAACGGGCTTAAAATCTCTCTATTGAAGCATACCAAGGTTATAAATAATAGAGGATAGGTCGCCCGATAACTTGATTGCGACAGATGGAAGGGGAAAGCCGTGACGTCAGCGTTCGCATCTTCTGTTTTTGGTTAATATTCTGTTTATTGAGGAGTATTTTTGCGAGGTTTCAATAAACATTTTGTGCAGGCATATAGTAGTGTAATGGACTAAGTTTTGGGAAATAGTTATTTAGGTTTAGAAAACATTTTTGTGAGAATAGAGCAATTTTACGAACTTTTTTAAATATCCTTTTGACGGTCTTAATGAAAATTGGTAGTGTGATTTGTAGGGCTTATTTATCCCCGACTAGATTTAAATTATTAAGTCCAGTGGCTTCTCGAGAGGCGCCTTAACCAATATTGTTGTAGAAAAATACGCCACTGACTTTTTTTACAATTTTTATATGTTTTCGGATTAAGCAACTATAGGTAATTTTTTTGTCGCTTGTTTTTTTTTGTATCTTGCTTGGATTTTGAGAAAAAAAGACATTTGATTGCATGGCCTTGGATATTATAAAAAATATAAAACTGCCATACTAGCAAAGACTGGGGTGTACTTGTTCTTTATTGGAATGTAATAGTTTATTTTGAATATAAAAATTGTCAGAAAACTTGTTGCAAGCGATTAAAACAAATATTTTCTCGGTGATATTTTCTATGGTCAATGGTCATGCAATAAAATGGTTTTTATTTTTTTTATATCGAAAACGAAGCAAGATATGCAAAAAATTAACCCACAAAAAAATTTTTTTTTTACTTCATTTGAAAAACATATGAAAATACGAAAGAAGTAAGTGGTACACATTTTCTTTAAATATTGGCTAAGGTGCTCTCTGCTCTACGAGACGCCACCGGATTTAATAACTTAAATCTAATTTGGTCTAAATTAGTCTCATATCACTACAAAGAACACCACAATTTTTCATTAAAATCGTCTAAAGGATATTTGACATATTTATAAATCAAAAAACTTTTAACACCCTGTATCTTAAAAACTGTGCATTTCAGACATAATTTTATACAGATTTTTTGCCTTATTTTTAACTGCTAAATACGCTGTTAAAAGTTTCCTGATTATAAATCGGACCATGAAGCCAAAAAGTAACAAAACTAGTTTATATATGGATGAATACGTTTTCCATTGGCAAAGCCAGCTCCCTAACTACGACGCCATTTTAGATTTAGATATCAGTTTGAAACACTGAAATATACATACAACTGGAACGATCGCTCAAACGTAATCAGCGTCATTAAAACCGAGCCGCCGTGTTAGAGTAGTACGGCTGCAAATCGTGTATTGTTTTCTCTGTCTATCACGCTTGTGTTTATGAGCCTTGTACGTCAAGTGTTAATCAATTTCAATTTAAACTTATTTTTTCTAACGTTTTTGAAAAAAATGGTGAAAAGTTGTTGTGCTTATAAATGCACTAATGTGTGGAGCCCAAATCAAGGCATCCAATACCATAGGTAAGTCATTTTTCGTAGAAAAAGGAGTGGAGCATAATAAACATAACCTTACACTTAAACTACTTTTTTGATGTTTGTGTTGTGTGTTGAGCTTAATTCTTAATTTGGTAGTGCAGTTCTAATAAATAGGTATGTTATTTAGATTTCCCTTGAAGAATCCAGTCCTTTTGGAGCAATGGGTAAAAGCTATGCGATTGGAAAATTTCAACTTAACACCCCATACCCTGATATGTAGTCAACATTTTAAAAAGGAAGATTATTCTGAATCATCTGCAACCAAAAAAAGGTTGAGACCTAATGTGGTTCCATCAGTATTTGATTTTCCAAGGTATTATCAAGAACATACATTTAAACGTAGAAAATTGGAACGGCCTTATGAGGCTGAGGTGAAAGCGAGGGTGGAGGTAAATAATTAGTTATAGTTATAGTTAGTTGTACAGTATACACCATAATAGCATTTTGTATTATTTATATTATATTGCATATTTATGTTATTGTAATTTTCAGCTAGAAAACATGCCATCGACCAGTACTTCCAGCATGCCAATATCAAAAGAAATTGCAACCCAAACATCCCCAAGAAAAGTAAAATACGCAGAAACATCAATTAAGAATAGAAGAATCAAGATTCTCCAGCAACGTCTAAAAAGAAGAAACATGAAGATAACTACAATGAAAGACTTAATAAAAGTCTTAAAGAAAGAAAATAAAATGAGTAGCCATTTGGAAACTGTGCTTCAAAATAATTTTGAAGGTTTAATGCTAAATTTAACACAAAGTGAAATGAAGAATTCAAAGGTAGCTCCTTCACAAATAAGATACTCGGAAGAAATAAAAAGGTTTGCCTTAACTTTATATTTTTATAGTCCGAAAGCTTATAACTTTGTTCGAAAGCAAATTAAATTACCCCATACCTCCCGAATCAGAACCTGGCTATCTGCACGAAACTGTGAAGTTGGCTTTCTGACAGAGGTGTTTGATTATCTAAAATGTAATGCTCCGGAAAATGTACATATGCAGGATGTGGCATTAATTTTTGACTCGATGGCTATTAGGTCTCAAATAGTTTATGATAAAAAAAATGACAAGCATTGTGGCTATGTTGATTTTGGTGCTATTGCGCCCCCTAATTTAGAAGAATTGGCAACTGAGGCGCTTGTTTTTCAAATAGTATCCTATTCCAAAAAATTTAAATTACCAATTGCATATTTTTTCCTCAATAAAATTTCTGCAAATTTACAAGCCCAATTGGTTAAAGTTGCTATTGAAAAATTAGGCGAGGTCGGCGTTTGTGTACGATCAGTGACATGCGATGGATGTGCAACAAATATGAAAACATTAGATTTGTTAGGGTTCAAAATTTCAGCTGAAGAAATAGTGGCACATATTAAACATCCCCAGAATACCAGCAATATTTATTGCATATTGGATCCATGTCACATGCTAAAATTGTGCAGAAATGCATTGGCCGAGACTGATTTAAGTTCTCATTTAGGTCCAATATCTTTTAATTTTATCAAAAAATTACATGAGGTACAAGAAAAAGAAGACCTTAAATTTGCTAATTCTTTAAGTAACCAGCACATAAATTATTCGGGCAAAAAAATGAAAGTAAAACTTGCAGCACAAACAATAAGTGCTAGTGTTGCAGATGCTTTAGATTTTTTGAGACAAAGTGGCCATCCTGATTTTAAGAATAGTGAAGCTACTACTGAATTCATCAGATTTTTTGACAGACTTTTTGATATAATGAATTCCAGATCAATATATGGAAAAAACTTTAAATCTCCATTGTCAATAAAAAATAAACGGGTTTGGGAGGACTTTTTTCAAAAATCACGAGATTATATCAAAAAAGTTAAAATTGGGGATAAGGATCTTCTTAAACATGCCCGGAAAACATTTGCTCTAGGTTTCCTCATTAATACTTACAGCTTTGAAAACTTAACTAACGATCTTTTAAATATGGAAAATAAAAAGTTGAAGTATTTTCTAACCTATAAAACTTCCCAGGATCATCTTGAACTGTATTTTTGTTGCATCAGATCAAGAACAGGATGGAATAATAACCCCAATTGCTTGCAGTTTAAATGGACTCTTAGGAAGTTACTTTTTTCAAATTATGTAACTCCCTCAATTAATGCCAACTGCGTAGATTTTGAGCAAGAATTTTCTACAATATTCGATTTTCAATCTGAGAATACCTCAGATTTACAAAGAAATGAGGGCGTCGAAGATGCAGAGTTGATAGAATTGGTGGCGATTATTGATCGAGTTTCTTTATCTTCACTTCAAAAAAATATTTTATGTTATATCAGCGGTTTCATTGTTAAAAAATTTGTATCTAAATCGAATTGTGAATATTGTCACAATATTGTTTTAGACAGAAAAACAAATGATCACAATTATGCTATTGATGTGAATGTAGTTTCTGCATTTACGACTTTTGTTTCAAGAGGAAAGCTTTTAGCGACTTCGACTGCAGTATTCAGAATTATTGAGTTTTCAGAGAAAATATACAAAACCCTGATTATTACCGGTCAATGTGGACAAGAGAAGTTCAAATCGAAACTGGTATCTGCGGTGTCTTCTCATTTCATACCATTAATATTGAAAAGCCTTTTCGAGCCACATCCTGTTACAGATACTTGTAATGGTCTACATGAAATTCAAATTATTAAATTTATTGCAAATAAATATGCAGATTTGCGAATTCATACAGATGCAAAAAAAATGTCACAAAGAATTTTAGGTAGTAGAGAAGGTCTTCGCCAGAAGCTTACAAAAACAATTTTATTTTATAACATTTAATTTTTTTGGTTGTATTTGTTTTTTTGGATGTAAAAATGTTACTTATTGTAATATATTTTTTATGTCAAATGTATAGGTTGTAGAATTTAGCTTGTAGTTTTGTTTGTGTTTTGATATTGATAGGTACATAAAAAAATAAAAATCTTTTATCATTGAGCATCCAGTTTTATTTTTATCCTTTGTGTTCTATTCCTACGTCTTTCCTTGGTGAAAGGTCCTTTTATAATGTAATCAAATGAAATTAATAAAATATCATGTATCTATAACTCTTAAAAATCACATAGATACTAGAAATATTTTCAAACTCATAAATGTATTTCAAATTTTACCTATTTCAAAAATTGTAACCTTAAAACTAACTCCTATATGGTATTAAAAAAATGTGTTCAAATAAAAGGGATTTATAATAGGTAATTGTGAATATATTAAATAAATAAATGTAAATTTTTTTATTATATATCATTTATTAAGCGCGAAGTATAGTAAGAAGTCGACAAAACATTTAAATCAAACAAAAAAATAACTTTTGACTTGCGAACTCCCAATGATCTCATTTATGGCAATGTGTAGAACAAGGATGCCTGTCCACGATTTGCAGCGCGCCCGTTCTATCATGTCGGCTCGAATATCGAACATCGCGCAGTCGTTCCAGTTGTATATACAATTCAGTGGTTTGAAAGGATACTAAATCAGGTTTCTTGGACAAAGTTTAGATATCAGGCCTCTAGTTCAGAAGGTGTTTGGTCAGAACGGTTGCAAGTGGCGATTGCGCAAAAGTAGATCCAGCCCAAGGATAATCTTGTTTATTAACCTTGCATCCAGCCCAAGGATAATAAACTTATTATCCTTGCATCCAGCCCACACTACCGTTATGGGCCTTAATTTAACCAATAGGAATGTACAAAAGTGACAGTTAATGGGTAGAGCTCACCGACCTCCTATAATGGAGGTCGGTGGTAGAGCTAGATCAAATTTATGAAATTTGAAAAATGTAAATTCAAGATAAGGTAAGATGCTTTATTGTCAAAAAAATTTGAAATCTGATATGAAAACATATCGATTTTCATACGATGGAAGCAATCGCGTATTTGAAGTATATACATGTGGGAGCAATAGAAACGGCTAACTGCAACCCAAATGTTAACAGTGTTGTGTAATGCTATCACATGCTCAGTCACAGCCGACTTCAAGCAGGGGGTAAAGGTGACTGTAGTACGATGTATCAGAATTACCTGTGTCTTTACAGTAGACGTTTCCAAGACCCAGGTCACAGGCCTTCAGAATTGCGCGCGCATTACATTGTTGACCAACACTATGACTATGTTCAACGGGTCTTAGCGATTGTTAGCGCTTACCGGTATTGAACTACACCTCAGCAGAAAAGCGAACGTTAGGGCGATTCTACACGGGCAGTTAAAACGCGGCTGTTCTGCCGCCAGCAACCGCGCCAAATTTCTCAAATCTATACGTGACTGTCAAAAACGCGACTGTTAAACAGCGACCGAAACGCTGGACTCATTCTACATGGGCAGTTGAAACGCGGCTATTTTGCAGCTGCGAAGGTCACTCCTACATAGATGCGGCACAACATTTTCGCCTCGTGTAGTTTGATTCGCGTTTATGACGCTAGCGGCCGCAACGCCTCCGGAGGCGTTGCAACGGCCACTGGCTGTTTCAACGTCGACTGAGGAAGCAGAAAAAACGCTCATGTATATAGTGTCATTGAAAAGCATAAGTCGCGTTTTAACTACCCGTGTAGAAGGGCTCTTAGCGTAGTTAGCGGTAAATAAAAGCGCTTTTTTAGTCAGCGGGTTACCTAGCACCAAAATGGCGAATAATGTCAAATAATAAAATAACCTTACATTTTAAATTTTAATTATTAAATGTTTGTTTATGCAGATTTATGTTAAAGTTATGTAAAAAATTGATAATAATGACGCATTTATAGCATCAGCATTTAAAGATCCTTTACACAAATAATGCACTATGTAAGAATCGACCTCTCCTATTGGTCGATCCATCTCGTATTACGATATGTCTGCGTGATGCAATCGACTCCTATCAAGAGTTCTCGTGGTGTAGAGGTTTAGATCGTTGGATCTCACCTGGAAAAAGCGGGTTCGAACCCCGTTGCCTTTTTTTATTATTTTTTTAAAGATTATGTTTCTAAACAGCTTTTTTTCTTGATTTTGGGTATGTCTTGAGTTAGATTGGGTTAGCACCTGGTTAGTTTCCCTTTCTTGAGCCCCCGTAGCGAGCGAAGCGAGCGGAGGGCCATGCGGATCGACCAATGGGAAAGGCCGATTTTTATATAGTGCACTATTTGTGTAAAGGATCTTATAATGCATAGCATCAAACTGGACTGTGGGCACCTATGCAAGTGGGGACGTTGTTTGTAATGGTAACAACATAATTCTCGAACATAAACATGAAAAGTGAGCGATTTTTGCAGAAATTACTATTAGGAATTCGAAAAGCGGTAAAACTTAACTAGATTAGAAAAAATGCCTTGTTGCCTAGCTGACAAGCTGATGAACGTATAGTCATTATCTTTATTGGTATAGTTATAGAAACTATTTTTTTTAAATCAAAACAAAAAGTTTATGTTATGAAGAACGTCTTTTGATTTTGACACTAGACTTTTCCGCAAAGGAGAGTGACTTGTCGATCGACGGGACTGTTAGCGCTTAAAAGCGATAGCGTAATATGCTAAGTGACTATGAACATAGCCATATCTTTATGGTCCAGCGAATTGTTTCCAAGAGGTTTCGTAGCTCAGTGGTTGGATGCTGTATTTCTGACACGGTGGCCCGCGTTTGACTCCAGTGGGAAGACATGATTTTTTAAAAGTTATGTTTGTAAAAAGTTTTTCCTTGATTTTGGGCATGCCTCGGGTCAGATTTGTTTGGTTACACCCCGGAGCGATCGGACGGTCATGCGTGAAGGGAAAATGAAATGTAAAACAACTCTGAAGGTCTATTACCCGGTCGCAACGTCTTCTTGTCTTTACGGTGCAATGAATTGCTGTCAACAGGTCTCTTAGTGCAGTAGTCAGATTCTGTGATTGTGATACGGCGGCCCGGCTGCGAGATTTAAGTTCATAGTGTACTTGTGAATGAGAGGCGCGTGATTGGCTAGCTACGTGAGGTGACGCATGTCATCGCGATTCAACCAGTTGTTTGTAACTCCGCTGATGGTCCAGGTGTCTGCATGATTGGCCTTCACTTCGGCCACCCGGGTTCAAATCCGGTCGGTTTTGGTTTTTTTTTGGAAGCATTTTTTTTCTTGATTTTTGGGTTTTTCTTGGGTATGGCTTGTGTTAGCACTTGGTTAATTTCCTTTTTTTGAGCCCCGGAGCGAGCGAAGCGAGCGGAAGGCCATATACTTGTCAATTGCGGTCTTTAAATCGCATGCATTCACAAGTGCACTACGCACTGAACTATCGCGGCCCGGCTTCGATTCCAGGGGCAAGATGTTTTTTCTTTAAGGTTACGTGTATAAAGTTTTTTTTCTTCATTTGGGGCGTGCCCACCGACCTCCATTATATGGATAAGCACAAAGCGATCCAAATCATACTGATTCATGCGCCCTCAGATGTAAACAAAAAAAGCTAGTTCTGAGACTGCGCAGTTTCAATTAGCAGGTTATCGATCGATTCCACGTGCTTCATCAACGCACGGCCGTGAATAAGCGACAGGTCCGGATTTTAAGAATTTTTAATAGTTATTTGTGTATTTAGAGCCCAAAGTCGTAACGAATTGCCGCTTACAATATTGGAAAAAAAATTAAGGCTCCCCCCACGGATCATTTCTATATTATTGAACCCATATAAGTAGTCTGTAAAAGAATTTTTAAAAATATTTTAGAATAGCAGAAGCAAGTATGGGGAACAATTACCCATTTAAGGATGTAACAAAAAACTATTTAGAGCATCAAAGCTCAAGAAAGTAAATTAAAATCCATCCTACCTATAAGAAGACTCTTTTAATACAAAATGATGAAACTGAATAAACTCACTGACCTATTTATGCATCGTAGTTTATGCTAATGGTCAGTAAATAAACCCCTTCTAAGGTGATACTATTCCCATATTTAGTATGTTATGCTGCAGTTATCTTTAAAAAAAATTATACTTACTTAAAATAAGAAATCCCTGGTATTGTACCCTTATTTTGGCAACACCAAACCAAACACTGTTGAGTATTTTCTTTGACATTTGCAGTTGACGCCATTGTCTTTTAAGATCTTTTGTCTTTAAATCCTATCGTCTACACCAACTTATACACTAATAACGAACTATTATAATAATAAACTAAACTAGATGTCCAAAAGTAAATTAGTTATTTTCAACGAAAACGATAACATAAACGATTCAAGCGAACATACTTCAATAATTGAACGAAACAAAACGCCGAAACTCGAAATCCAAAACGACAAACACAGAAAAATTAATTATTTTCAAGTGCAAGCAACAAGCAAGGTCAGAGAAATTTGTTAATATTAATATTATTGATTACCGAACTGTAAAAGCTTTATCAGCTAATTTCGTTCTGTCGCTTCTCGGTGTTTGTGCGTCTCAGTAAAACTATCCTATTTTCAGTTCTGTCCGACGCAGAACCCGGTTTTTTCCCCCATCATTGACACAATTTATCGTCGACGCACACAGACGGCTTGTGCTTATCCATATAATGGAGGTCGGTGGGCGTGTCTTGGGTTAGTATTTTGGCTGCACCACCGTAGGGAAGCGAGAAATTGGCAAAGCAATTTGGCAACATTGTTAACATTCGGGCTGCATTTAGCAGTTCCTAGAGCAATGACTCGAGAATGAACTCCCTAAAGTGTTTTCTGTACAAGCGTCTAGTACTCCCACTAATTTTTTGATGCGAAAGCCGTGCTTGCGCAATGGCACAGTTTATATCGTAGACACCTAATATTAATTAAGATAAGAAGATTAATTCTCCGCGGCGGCACGTCAACGGTATGCCTCCTTCCCCGCGCGAAAACTAGCATGATCCCTTGTCTCTGATGATACCATGCGACCTTTGGACCCGGCGCAGACTGGTCTAATTTCTAGGAAAGCTGGCCATAATAAGGTTTACCAGAAATAAGACATAAAAGTTATTAAGTATTACACGTTTAATGTATATCGTGTTTTAGACAAATAATTGTTGAATTTTTGGCTCATCATCTATATTTATATATGGTGTATCAATTATCACTAACGATAAAAATCATGTATAAAAATCATTTGTATATTCTAAAACCGTTTTAAAAAATGATTTTGAAAATTAAGGGCTCCTTCGTTGTAAAAAAAGGTTTTAAATTTTTAATTCGATGATCCAAATTTTGTTTTTGCAACAGTTAATTCAGGAGTCTCACGAGCAAAATGAATGTTAAGAGGACGACAGAAACGCGTTGATGAGGGCCTGCAATTTTGCCATACAATTATTTCAGAATTATCGCTATTTTTAAAAATTAATCTAATAGGAACCAAACTAGTAAAAAATATAGAAGCATCAGTGCAGCTGTTGCTCAAAAACACTTGCTTATATTCTGACTCTCACAAGGTAAAAAAATCAAAGCCATATTTACAAATTAAAACTAAATTCTAAATTTTATCTCCTGATTCAGCCAAAGTATTTATTACCTCTTTTTGTAATAACATCAGCAATAATGATTCTACCGAATTTTCAGCTTCTGTTTTACTTACTACAATATTATGGGATTAAGGCACCGACCTTATAGGACGTCGGTGGATTAGGGGTGGGCCAAAATAATCGATTATTCGATTCACTTTTAAGAAATTATCGATTAATCGACTTATCGATTAATATATCAGAAAATATCAATTAGGTAATCGATTATTTCGATTAATCGATTGTTCAGTTATTTGCTAAAATATTAATTATATTAATAACTTCTTGCCCACCCGTACCGACGGCTTTAAAACAGATATAGTTTTTAAAATTCCAATTTAATAATGCGTTGCGTTAAGGGTAATTTAAGCGACATAAAACCATTTTTTGAAAATACAACACAACATATGAAGCAAAAAAACAGAGAAACATAAATGCTCAAACAAGACAGCAGCAGGGAAAACTGCGCACGTTACATGTTTAGCCAATTTAGTCATTTCGACGCGCCATATTCTGATAATCTGGCTTCAGTTGTTACACAATTAGGTATAACACCAGCACATAACCTCAATGGAGTGTTAGCACGTTAGCAGTATAATACAGTCTTTATCTTTTTGTTATGAATTTGGTCAAAACTATATGATGATGATGCGGCGGCATCGGCATGTCAACGGTCTGTCTCCTTCCCCGCGCGAAAACTAGCAGAATATTGGCAGGCCATGATACAAATAAAACAATCATGTTGGCAGGCGACCTTTGACGTGGCGGCCATAGACCAGCTCATCCTTTTGTCAGAATATTTGTATTCGGAAATATGGTGAAATCATTAATATAAAATTAAAATCTCTTAGTTACTACAAACCTTGAGATTGTTATCAATAATAAACTAATTAAAAACGTTAATAGATTTTTGAAACAGCCAGTTGAATACAAACTTTATCAAAATATTTATTTGGTGATAATAATAAAAAACCATAACGTAAGTTTGACAGGGCGCTGCAAACAATTCAAAAGATATCAGTTGTGTTTTTCCAAAGCCAACTAGAGTACTAGATGCTATAAATAATTTCGTCATAAATTTGATTAAATGTACCGCAAACGAAAATATCGTTTATGGACAGCTTTTATTTAAATTCAACCTGTGTGCGGCGGAGTTCTCCGATCGTTACCAGGCAACGCAGAAAATAAACGACGATTCCTTTGTAGCGCTCGCTGAACACGCATATCCCGTTGAGTGGGCCTTCTTCTCGTTAGTTAATTTCGGTGCCGTAGAATAGGTATTATTATGGCTTTGCATGGCCCTCCGCTCGCTACAGAGGCCCAACCAACAAGAACTAATCCAAGGCTTAGCCAAAATTAAGAAAAAAAATAATTTAATGAAAAGCACACAACCTTAAAAAAATTGAGCGAGTCTGCTAGTCTTAGACAAGTTTCCTAATCTAAGATGCTAGTACACTAATGTGTAAACATATCCTATATTGACATCATCGACATGAAAATCTAATGCAACTTTAGTACGCGTGACGCCTGAATATAGACAACCACTTATTTGGAGTTGTTTGTCTATATTCTGGCATTAAAATGAACACGGTTAAAGACAGCCTGCGAAACACATTTCCGGTACAGATACCGCCTGACGTGCGTTGTTTAATGTTTACATTTGTAACGTTTGCATTAGAATGTCTAATATTACACTTCACACATAGCCTTCCGCCGCTTCGCTCGCCACAGGGGCGCAACGAACGAAAACTAGCCAAAACTAATCCACGGCATGCCCAAAATCAAGAAAAAAAACTTTACAAATATAACCTCAAGAAAATAAAAGTAGGATTAAAACTAATCGTAAAAATCAACGCGAGTGAAGCCGCGGGTAGAAGCTAAAAGTGTCCTATGTCCTTTACTATATTCTTGAAAATATCTGTACAAAATTTCATGATGATCAGTTGAGTAGGTTATGCGTGAAAGCGTAAGAAACAAACACATTCGCATTTATAATATTATTTGGGATTCTTTAATAATACTTACTGGCAGTTTCAATCGGAGTGGATTAATTTACTGCACAAATTCCATACAAAAATCTATTGCCACCAGGAATAATATCAACCTATGTACACACCTTATTCATTACCAGCTAGTCATCTTGGGGCAGCATCCTTTGATTTGGGGATGTCAATAACCAAATTTTGCAATTTAGAAGAGGGCCATAACTCAATGTTGTTTTAAATGTCTGGGCATCTGAATAATACTTTTGACAGTTTGTTTAATTTAAAATGTGTTTTTACATCGTCTAAAATTTGTTTAAAAACGATTTTAAATGGCAAAATTGTATAAAAATCCGAAATTTCCGGACTTTGTTAGGACGATGACCGTGGCTTCGGACGAATTTGTCGTAGATTTTGAAGCTAAAATTCATTTTAAATTCAACCGTCTATTAAAAATAAGTTGTGCTATGGATCCAAATACACTGCGAATATAATATAATGAAAATGTAATGCCGCCCTAGCGGCTAGCTTTTTAGAAGCGCCAATTGAGTCGTTGCAATCGCGGCCGTCCTGGATTAGCTTGCTCCCCAATGCGCACGGATTATATTATACTGTCATAACGGTTTACACATTTCGTCCCATTTTACCCTCATACTGCCGCGTAAGGCGGCGGTTACATTGGATAAGAATTCGTACGAAAATTTGCTCGTACGAATTCATGCGAATTCGTAAGAAGTCGTCGGAAGGAAACAAATGCGTATATTGACATATTTGTGGTTATATTGCTTACGATTATTTCTTACGAATTCGTGCGAGTTCGTACGTGCTTTCAATGCGACCAAAATATTTTGTTTTTTTGGATAGTTGGTCGTACGACTAACTGAATTCGTTGGGCTTTAAATGACATGAATTGCAAAGTACTGATTACTTTGGTTCACGAACTAAGATTCTATGGGATCAGAAAAGCAAACAATACCATAATAGAGAGTTAAATAAAAAATTATGGAAAGTAGCGGCTGGAATTAAACTAGGAGGTAGGTATTTCCATTTGGGTACTTACATATATTTATTCAATAATAATTTTTAATGTTTAGCAAAAAATAAGTACAAAATATATTTATTTAACAACAATTTTTATGTTTAACATAAAATAACTATTACATAGGTACATTTTACAAATTGTTTCCATGTTTTTTACAAATTGTTTCCATGTTTGATAGTAAGTGAAATTCCATACAAATCAACCCATGTGCTTCTATTATTTCAATGCAAGATAGTATCTCAATAATGGTGATGTTTCCAAAAAATGAAACTCTGAGATAGAATCCATTATTACTTTATAATAAGTTAATATTCGTACTGTATTCGTATAAATGAAACCGAGCAGTGTAACCACCTACGTCGTAAGAATTCGTCATAACTGATTCGTACGAATTCTTACGAACACATTTTCGTACGAATTCTTATCCAATGTAACCGCCGCCTTAGGGGGCGGTTACATTGGATAAGAATTCTTAAGAAAATTTGCTCGTACGAATTCATGCGAATTCGTAAGAAGTCGTCGGAAGGAAACAAATGCGTATATTGACATATTTGTGGTTATATGGCTTAGGCGGCGGTTACATTGGATAAGAATTCGTACGAAAATTTGCTCGTACGAATTCATGCGAATTCGTAAGAAGTGGTCGGAAGGAAACAAATGCATATATTGACATATTTGTGGTTATATTGCTTACGATTATTTCTTACAAATTCGTCCGAGTTCGTACGTGTTTTCAATGCGACCAAAATATATTGTTTTCTGGGAATTTGTTCGTACGACTAACTGGATTCGTTGGGCTTTAAGTGACATGGATTGCAAAGTATTGATGACTTTGGTTCACGAACTAAGATCCCTATGGGATCAGAAAAGCAAACAATACCATAATAGAGAGTTAAATAAAAAATTATGTAAAGTAGCGGCTGGAATTAAACTAGGAGGTAGGTATTTCCATTTGGGTACTTACCATGTTTAGCAAAAAATAAGTACAATAGTTATTTCTGCAACAAGTGTGTAAAGTGGCTCTTTTTTTATGAATGGGAATAAATCCCATGAATAAAAAAAGGGTACTTTAGACATGAGTAGCATAAAAATTTTTTCTACTATCGAAAAATATATGAAAAAACAAAAATAATATTAAATTACTTTACGCACTAGTGCGTAAAATAAATTATTTTACGCACTAGTGCGTAAAAACCTAAACGTCAAAAATATGTCAGATTTACTTTACGCACTAGTGCGTAAAATGACTTACTTTACGCACTAGTGCGTAAAATAACTTGCTTTACGCACTGCACATTAAAAAGGCCTATTTTACGAATCTCAGAGAGTGCGTAAAGTGAGTATTTTACGCACGGTAGTAGAAAAAATATATTTATTTAACAACAATTTTCATGTTTAACATAAAATAACTATTATTTAGGTATATTTTACAAATTGTTTCCATGTTTGATAGTATATAAGTGAAATTCCACACAAATCAACCCATGTGCTTCTATTTTTTCAATGAAAGATAGTATCTGATGGTGATGTTTCCAAAAATGAAAATCTGAGATAGAGTATAGAGTCCATTAATGACTTTATAATAAGTTAATATTCGTACTATATTCGTATAAATGAAACCGAGCAGTGTAACCACCCACGTCGTAAGAATTCGTCATAACTGATTCGTACGAATTCTTACGAACACATTTTCGTACGAATTCTTATCCAATGTAACCGCCGCCTTACGATTATTTCTTACGAATTCGTGCGAGTTCGCACGTGTTTTCAATGCGACCAAATTATTTTGTTTTTTGGGTAGTTGTTCGTACGACTAACTGAATTCGTTGGACTTTAAGTGACATGTATTGCAAAGTACTGATTACTTTGGTTTACGATCTAAGATCCCTATGGGATCAGAAAAGCAAACAATACCATATAATAGAGAGTTAAATAAAAAATTATGGAAAGTAGCGGCTGGAATTAGGTAGGTATTACCATTTGGGTACTTACATATATTTATTCAATAGCAAGTTTTAATGTTTAGCAAATAATAAGTACAAAATATATTTATTTAACAACAATTTTTATGTTTAACATAAAATAACTATTACTTAGGTACATACTACATTTTACAAATTGTTATCATGTTTGATAGTAAGTAAAATTCCGCACAGCAGCAGAAAATAGAAGCACATTCCATGTGCTCCTAATTTTTCAATGAAAGATATCTCAATAATGGTGATGTTCCCAAAAAATGAAACTTTGAGATAGAATCCATTATCACTTTATAATAAGGTAATATTCGTATCATAGATAAATATTAAGGGAGAATTCGTACTGTATTCGTATAAATGAAACCGAGCAGTGTAACCACCCACGTCGTAAGAATTCGTCATAACTGATTCGTACGAATTCTCACGAATTCATATACAATGTAACCGCCGCCTTAGATGTTTACACATCAAAAAGTAAACAAAACATCCGTCGCGACCGATAGGAATCGAACCCGCGCCGCATAAGTGACAAGCAGAACATCTAACCACTACACCACCGAGGCGTTGAAGGAATTTTGCTAGACCGTAAAGACAGATAATTCCAATACATTCGGCCATTACACATGCACGGCTTCGCATCTAAATTTTAGTGGGAGCGCTAGACGCTTGTATTTTCTGTCGTCAATCACTGAATTGTATATACAACTATATTTCAGTGTCGTCAATATATTTTTCAGACGGAAGAATGACAGGAACAGAACGTCGCCTGTCGGCCTGTCGCCTCTTTTCTCATTTATTTTGATATATAAAAATAAAAATTTGTTTTGTTTTTTCTTCTTGTGTTGTGTGTTTTCGGCGTGGTGTTGTGTTATTAGATTTGTGTTCGAGATTTACAATGAATTTCTAGTTATCTGGATTTGAGTGACGTTTAATCTTATAAAAATAATCAAAATAGGCCATTTGCAATGAGATTATTTTACTTTTAAATTGTAGAATATAAAACTATAGTCGTAAAATGGATCACTCAAATCAGAGTTATGACCATTCATATCTCCAATCTGCAATGGAAAATTTGACGATGAATAGCCCTAAATATGGTAAAATAAGTAATACCTCTAGAGCCGAACCTGCTGCTCCTTATCAAAAACAAGTTTCGTCTAAAGATTTCTCTGTTTATGAAAGGCAAAATATAATTGCTAGCTCAAAGTATGCCACTCCAAAACAGTTAGAGACTCTTGCCAGCCATAATAATGATGTGGAAGAAAACAATGTGTATGTACAAGTAGCAAAACCTCAAGTTCCACTTAATTCAAGTCCAACACACTCATTGGGAGGTTCTTCTGAACATAATATGCCCAACAATTTGGGACCAGTATATGAAAATATAGATTATTACCCTGGGCATAATATGCAGCAACTATATTATAACAAAAAAGCACAGCCTCAAGTTCCATTGGGAAATAAAAGCTGCACTAATGAAACTACATCCCTTTATGAAAATGTTCAGGGATATTATCATAAATCCTCAGGTGCACAACCTGGACCTCAAGTTCCTTCAACTTATCAATATCATCAAAATATTATGCCTGAAACACAACATGCAGTATACTCTATTATGCATGCACCTAGGTCTCAAATTTTGGCATCAAAGGGAGCACCCCAGTCACCTACATATGGAGGTTCCAAAAAATTTACCCCACAAATGATTGAAGAGATTAATGGAAGTGACTATGTGTGTATGACAGGAAATATTTCGCAAACACTTAGTACAAATACTCAGTTCCAAACATCCACTGCTAAAAATTATGACAGGTATGTACTTATTTTTTATAATAGAGATATCAGGTAGAGGAGATTTTTTCACTATAGAAATTTTCATCAGTTTTTTCTGATAGGTTTTATTTTATTTATTTTTTTTTTTGATAGATTGAATTTAAATGTGAATTAAAAACCTGGACGAAAACTTTGTTTACCTATATAGTCTTATATTTAATAAACCATATTAGTGACTGTCACTAAACTAAGTATAGCATAAAATATAGAGGGTACAAATTATTGTACTGGGCATGGGTAATGATTCTATGATGTAAGCAAGGTAAGCCAAATACTGCAGTGATTAGTGATTTAAAACAAGTGAAAATGATATACTCAATTAGGTTAAATACATACTTTAAAATGAAGCAGTTACACTTATAGCAACAAAAAATAAGATTGTTCATAGTTATTGCTCGAGGGATCAGTACAGATTGAGGTACAGATGGACACAAGAATAAAAAACATGTTGCTATAATAATAGGTATTTCCTGAGTTTTCCAAGATAGTCGACAATGTGAATAACAGAACATTGCTCATGATGGTTTACATTTTACGTCATCAATTTCCTCTCTCATTGGCTTTAATATCAATGAATTATTTCTTCTTTCTTTAGTGGTTTCTTGACTTTGGCTGCACCTGGGCAATTTGCCGGCTCATTTGAGTGAATTATTCAGTATAGCATCAATGTGCTTGTAAATACTTCAAACTTTCACAAAAAAAAAAAACATTTACATACACCCGTACTTTTTGAATCTTTTTAGGGTAGGCAGTTCCCTAATTTCTGGAGGAAGGTTTTATAGATCTTAACACCCTCATAAATAAAACATTTTTCGTTAAGTTGGATGTAGGGATAGATAGATGTAAATCATGGCTGGTGGCCTAAGATTATTAGAATTAAGTTTTCGAAACTTGTCACAATACCACTATGCAAAACAAACAGTTCCTAAAACAAATAGGCAAGGAAGGGTTAAAATTTTATTAGACGCGAACAGTGCTATACATGAGTTACGTTTTCGTGCTTAACAAGTAAACTCAAACTCAAACTCAAACTCAAAATGCTTTTATTCGTCCAAAGATCGTACAATCTTGCTGACAAAGCAGGGAAAATAACAATTTTAAAAATAATATACATACATATACACTTAGTCTACCAGTCAAAGAGTAAAATACAATAAAATGAATAAACAAAACAAAGATACATATGCGTCAATAAAATGAAAATTACACAACAAAAATCTAAGTAAATATCCATACATATCACAGTCAATGTAAGTAAAATTTAAAAATTTTAGGCACCCAAGTATCAAAAATTATCCTCAAAATATTCTTGGATATCATAATAAGCTCTCGCAACAAGCAACCTTTTAACTTCCCTCTTAAATATCTTGCCATCATAAATCTCTCTTACCCGAGCAGGCAAATGATTGAACAGCAGACGCCCACCAAAAACGACCGAGCTATGAAACTGGGAAGACCTGGGAATGGGCAATGAAATTTGAAATGATCTTCTTGTATTGTGGTTAGTTGCATTTTTGCCTAAGGTGTTTCGATATTTTTTGTGTACCAGTGATACTGTTTCCAGGATGAATAACGAAGGTAATGTCAAAATGCTGTCTGCAATAAAAAGAGGTTTACATGAATCTCTTGATTTGGATTTATTCATATACCTTAGTGCTCTTTTTTGCAGGATAAATACTGTATGCATTAGCTGTTTAGCACAAGAACCCCAAAAACAAATGCCATATCGTAAATGGGATTCTATTAATGCAAAATATGCTTGCTTGGCAATAGTTTTTCCTAAGTTAATGGAAATTGTCTTTAAAGCGAAACAATTCGAAGACAACCTTTGGTTAAGGTGCCTTACATGCTTTTCAAACTTAAGTTTATTGTCAATATACAATCCTAAAAATTTGTTAAGAGTTGAATTGTTTAATAAATTATTGTCTAAATACACTGGACCTACACTTCGTTTAAAAGACATAATATTTGTTTTGGTAATATTAAAACATAATTTGTTTGCATCACACCACATTTTTACCAAAGACAAATCATAATTAATAACATCTGTCAAGTCTTCCCCGCTTGCACCACTCCACAGAATAGTAGCGTCGTCCGCAAACAAAGTAAATTTTCCCGAAATAGGCAGGTTTACAATATCGTTAATATACAGCAAAAATAGAACAGGCCCCAAGACTGAACCTTGGGGAACCCCACACCTTAACGTTTGTTGGTCAGACACTAACTTGTTGTAAGAAACTGATTGTGTTCTATTATTCAGATACGATTCAAACCAGCCAAGACTGGAACCCCTGAAACCGTAGGCATTTAGCTTGTGCAACAGTATTCTATGATTTACGCAATCAAATGCTTTCGTCAGGTCACAAAACACTGCTGCTGAAGCCTCTCGATCATTCGTCACCAGATAAAGTCTTTCAAGAAAATTAAAAATAGCATCATTTGTCGAACTATTCTCCAAAAACCCAAATTGCACTGAACTAAGTATACTATTTCGCTTTGCAAAACTAATAATTCGAATTTTAACGAGCTTCTCTATGATTTTAGATAAAGTTGGTAACAGTGCAACTGGTCTATAATTGGAAGGGCAATCCTCATCCCCGCCCTTATACAGAGGAATAATATTTGCAATCTTCAATGTGTCGGGAAAAGTACCCGTCGCAAAAGAAAAATTCACAGTTTCCGCAAGAATCCGTAAAGCATCAACTGGAAGATTACAAAAAATTTTACAAGACACACCATCCCACCCTGGTGTTTTGTTATTATTTAATTGATGAATAGTTTTTTTAATCTCATCGACATCGGTGGGCACAAAAAAGAAAGTTTCTGGTACATAAGTATCCTTAATAAAGTTATCAAAATCTATATTATTTTGTATTTGGCCGGATATGCTATCTGCGATAGTGCAGTAAAAGTCATTAAGATTATTAGCTGTCAATTTGGTATCAGCGAAATTAGTTACATTTTTCTTACCCCGAAGTTCATTGACAATTCTCCATGCCTCCCTCTGTTTATTAGAAGAATAAGAGATTCTATTTCTGTAATACATCTGTTTAGCTGCCTTCACTACCCTATGAAATGTGGATCTATATGCCGAAAAATATCCGACAAAACATGCGTTATAAATGTTATACTTCCTAATGTAATGGAGTGATCTTAAATTCTTGGCTGAGGTCCTAATTCCATTGGTTATCCAGGGTTTTTTTACTTTTTGCTTTAAAAGTTTAAATGGAAAGCAGGCATTAAAAATGTTTATCAGACAAACGTGAAATTGTGCCAATGGATCATCGAAATTCAACACACTCTCCCACCTCTTCAAAGCAGCCATGTGCGAGAACTTATCATAATTATCCTTCGTAAATAATCTACCCCATCTTTTTGATCTCTCCCTTCTTTTCTGGTTTATAGTGAAACAACACCAGACTGCTTCGTGATCTGAAAGACCACTATTTATAACACTGGATTTTATTTGTCCTTGATAAAAGTTTGAAATCACATAGTCTATTAGGCTTACAGAATGAAATGTTAAGCGAGTCGGTTTATCAACATGAACATTTAGTCCATAAGACGTTATTAAATTTTTAAAAATTTGTGTATTCATATCCACCTTGTCTAAGAAGTCTATGTTAAAGTCCCCACAGAGAATTATTTGTGAATTGGAGGGGAGGGCCGAAATAGTTGACTCTAACTTAGCTAAAAAATCGCGCACACTACTAGATGGCGTTCGATAAACACATAAAATATACATATTTTTACAATGACTATGGACTGCACACAATTCAAAAACATTTTCTTCTTTTTGATTATTAATAGCAGAAATCTTAAACTTATATTCATTGCACAAATCCTCACGAATTAAAATACTAGCTCCTCCATATCCACCCAATCTACAAAACATATCTACAACTACATAGTTTGGTAAAATTATCTGTTCATGCGGCCTGAGCCAGTGCTCGCATATTAGCACCATTGAAGGGTAATTTAAACTATCCGCCAAAATACATAAATCATCAAGCTTGTTTCTAATTGACTGAACATTCACTAAAACTAAGGAAAAACTGTTTTTGGTATTGCTGGTTCTAAAAAAGTTTGATCATTATTTAACTCTGAGAGACCTGTGATATCTATTACATCAGAATTGTCAGCAGATTCATTCAGTGTAATGCTATGCTGTGATTGCTGATCTACAATATTTAGATCTACAACATTTAGATTTAGCATCTCTTCTCTGTGCAATATGGGTACAAAAATAAGATTTTTTAACACACTACTAAACAAAATTATTTTTTTGGATATAAGTTTTGCCACATAAACCAACCTTTTATATTTATTTCCCTTTACTTCATAATTTAGAAGAGATACCACCCCCTCTGATACCCGATCTACTCTATCCAAGAAACATCCAAATTTATGAAAAAAGCTTTGAATTCTCTCGGAAACAGCAAACCCGCAAGCAGCAGGGTGGGCTAGGAATAACAGATTTGTATGTGTGCAATTTTTTACTCGGTCCCAAATAGCCCTTATTTTAGGAATTTTATTCTGTTCAAATTCATTTGTGCCAGCTAGAATAATTACAGAATCTTGTTTAGTAAAACCCTTTACAAGTTTACCTAAATCCACAAGTATGCCCTCATAGGTTGCACCTGGTTTGATTATACACTGCACTTGATAGCCATTTTTAAGTTTTTCTGTCAAAAGTCTGTTCAAACCTCTACCAGCTTCATCGCAAAGTATCAGTAACTTCTTCTGCTTGGCTTCCCTTCCGTGCTTCGATTCAGGCTCAGGCTCGGATGTATTGGCAACACGGAATATTGGCGACGCTGACGAATCCTTGTTAACAATGTTAAAGTATATCTATGGTCCGTTTCTGTATAAGGGACAATATATTGGTTAGATAATGACTGCTTGTACCCTAAAAAGGGAGGGAGAAGGGGTCATACAAGAGCGTAATAAACAGATTTTTCAACGTCTATACTTACCCAGGTCCTGAACAGTCACTGTTACTACAAAATATCCTGATGATAGTTATTTTACTAAGGGCTATAATCTCATTTTCAAATCGAAGTTTGTTGACCAACGACCACGCAACGAAATCGTGGGTGTTGCTGCTGCTTCACAAGAGGGATATCGCTAATAATAATGTGGGGGGCATTATATTTAAAGCCCACCATATTGGTTTTATCCAGATTTAAGGACAAAAGATTGAGTCTCACCAGGTTTTCACTCTCTCCAAGTCCGACGACACAAAGATAAAAGTTTGCCTTTTGGTAAGTATTTTTTATGAAATGATTGATGATCAGACTGTAGTTCTCACATAATTTGCTTTAAAACAGTATAAAGTGCGAACTATGTCCATCGATGAAATATTAACAAGCAATATTCAATATTTGTAGTATAGTTTGATAAGGGTAATTGGGTCAGTATCGAAACGTCCGATGTTCTAAGTAATTCAGTAGGTTCTCAGTTAGCATTAGGCTTTAGTTATATTCGAGAACTGGTTCTACTGGCAAGTAGAATCATCAAAAACTGGCAGCTTCTAATTTTTTTTCGAAAAGCTTGCTCGTAAGTACTCGGTACCTCCAACTTATTTTTAGAAAACGCGTTTCAAAAACGATAATTATCCGATTTTTGTAAATTAAAACTCCCAAAAAACGTCACATCTATAAATACTAATTAGGAACACATAGATTCTCGGCAAATCTTGTTTGTACCTACTGAAATAAATCATGATTAATTTAAAGCTGAGTAGATTTTCTTTCAGATCCCCTGCTACAGGCATAGCACAAACTCCAACCAAAAGTCTTTCGCCGGTTAAAGAGGTTACAAATCTTTCTACAGAAAAAGAAAAGAGACCATCTCCAATTCCTAGTCCAACACCTAGCCTAGCTAGTATAACTAGTGGTGGAAAACTTAAAATTTGTGGAAAAAATTTGCTTCCATATAGCGTGACTCCACCTAAGCCCCGAGGTCCCACTGAGGCTCAGAAAAAAATTGAAGAAATGACCAGGCAAATTGAGGAAGAGATGGAAAAACACGAAGAAGAAGGGGAATATTTTGGTAAATGTATTTTTCAAAAAATTGTATGGTATATTGTATTGAGATTTAATAATTCAAGGTTCCAAAGAGAACAAAAAATGCTAATAGGAACAAATAGGCTGGCTAGTATCTTTTCCTACTTTAATATATTTGATGCTTTTCCAGGAATATGTCATACATGCGCAGAAAAAGTAACTGGTGCTGGCCAAGCATGTCAGGCAATGGGTAACTTATATCATACAAACTGCTTTATTTGCTGTTCTTGTGGTAGAGCACTTCGTGGCAAGGCATTTTATAATGTCCATGGGCGCGTCTATTGTGAAGAAGATTACCTAGTAAGCCCACATGAAAATGAAGTACACAGTTTTTTTACTTTTTATTTTTAGTTGAAATGTGCATTACTGCTCTATTATTATTTGTTTTATTTTAACGTTATACTGAATTGGTACTTTTTAACACTATCTTGAATATATTATTCACATTGATTGCTAAATCATAATACTACGATAAACATGCAAAATGTATGTAAGAATTTGTAACTAACTAGGAATTCCATAAAAAAAAACATTAAGAAGCCGAAAAATTACAGCCGTTGATCTAAAAAAATACTATAGCGAAATACAAATTTTGCAATAATACTTGGTTATATATGCCATAAACATAGGGTGAGAACAGGTAACCAACTGTCGAAATGACAGACATATTTATTCCGTTAGAAAAATATAAGGCTTACTTTGCGCTTTTATCTTTCTTATGCGCCTATGTAAAAAAATTTGCATTATACTTCTGTGAAAAAGCTATGTTTCATATATTTATTTAGAGCAAAATTCCATTTTTTCAGTGCGCCCGCAATGAATAAGTTTTCCCGTGCGTTAACTTTCATCGCCACAAAAGCAAATTGGTTTAGTTAGGAAATAAATATTTTATTCAATGAAACATAATACATTGAATTAATATCGCACTGTGTTGCATTCTGCATTATTAAATTTCAGCCTAAATATTGTTATTATTAAGCCATTGTTTGTTGTTTTCTTCTGACATTAGCTATCATAATAGGTATAATATGTGATACAAATGTTTAATATTTTCCGACACACAGCTTGAAAACAAATTGATATACTCTTAATACAAAATAGAACGGCTTCCACTGCATTAAATTGTGGATTATTACAAATGTTTAAATTAAAGAACAATATCAGTCTTTCACATTGTTTCTGATTACTGGTTGTCTTATCTTGCCTTCTATGTGGTTGGCGCTGCTACTAGGCAATTTGCCAGGACTTCTCGGTATGCTTCCAGATTGTTCTCCTGGAGGCATCTGTTTAATTATTTTCTCATACTAAAAAACAACTTTATGGATTTTCCAAAGAGTATTATTATATTGGATAGGGTGTGACTAAGTTAATGCATGTGAAAGCTTGGCTTTTGATTTGTTTTTCCTGCCATTTGACTTTGAATTAATTCATAAAATTTTGCCAATTACGTTTTCGTCAATGTGATGCATTGAAATCGAGTTGATGGAAGTGATATTTTGATCATATTTTAATGGTTTTAATCCAATCTATTGTATTTTGTGTTAATATTCGGGCAAAAACTGAAAAAACTATAAATGCTGAATAGCAAAAAAATTCTATGGTGCGTTCCATTTGATGTGCTCAGCGTTTTGCGTCGAGATTTGGGTCATCTCTAGTCTGTGTCAGGATGGAATGCGATGTTTGTAAATCGCCGGGAACCAAGGATAATACTTTTCCCTGTGATGGATGTAAGACAAAATGCTGTAAAAACTGTTCTAAATTAACAGCCTCTGAAATAAAGGTTATGCAACTGAGAGAGAGAGTAATGAAATGCTTATCTAAATAATGCAGACTGTTTGAAACGCACAAAATGCTCCTAGGTACTATTGAAGATAAAAGCGATCTAATGAAGGGGAAAAATGAGATGATTGACATTTTGAAACAGAAAATTAACGAACTGGAAAAGGTACAGACTCAGCATTCTCTCAGATCTTTTAGTGAAGTAACTCGGATCACAAGCTCTTGGACTCCAGCCCCTAAGACATCCTACCACACAAAAAATATACCAAGTCTTGTTATTAAGCCAAAAACCCAACAAGCTGTGGAAAAAACTAAATCGGATGTACAAAAAGTTAATCTTGATGAACTTCAAATTGGTGTGAAAACCAAATGCACTACAAAGGACGGAAGTTTAATAATCAAATGTGGGAGCAGGGAAGATGTGGATATATTAGAACAGAAAATGAGAAATACATTACAAAACTATGATGTTGAACTAACAAAAAGGAAAAACGCCCGCTTCAAAATTACAGGATTTGAAGGAAAGGTAGACAGAGAGAACTTAAGCCGACACATTAGAGAACAAAACAAGTTTATTGATGAAAATGATATGCTTCAAATAACATACGTTAAAGAAATAAGAGGCAAGCAGAATACGTTGTTTGGTAAATGCTCACCAAACCTTTTTCATGAATTGATGACACATAAAAAGGTGTACATTGGCTGGGAGAGATGTACAGTATATGAAGACATCCCTATCCAGAGATGTTTCCAATGTCAGGAGCACGTCCACAAGACCAGTAGTTGTCCAAACAAGATTGTGTGTGAATATTGTTCTGAGGAGCACCCCTCAAAAGACTGCCATAAAATAAGGAAAAAGTGCAATAACTGTGTCACAGCAAATGCCAAATACAAACTTAAGCATGATGTTCAGCACGAAGCCAGTGATCCAAAATGCCCATCATACCAGTATTTACTGACAATTCAATGAAGCAGAATAAATGAGAAGAGGGTCAACTGACAGGACTGAATGTACTGGAAAATAAGGTTAATCTTAATATCCTATTTTGATAAGTTTCTGCTGCTTTTCGAGCAAACTGTCATATTATGATACTTTTGTTCTGACTGAGTGCTTTCATTTAGCTACCATGGATGTATTTAGTATTAAGGGGTACAGCACTTACTACAATGAGGATGATTTTAATAGAAATGATGGTATTCTTATCTTGATCAAAACTATTTTAGATCCAACTGTGAAACATCTAAGATTGGAAAAAACAAAATTGATATCAACCAGAATAACTTTCACACTTTTTGATGACACATACGGAATAACCAACTGCCTTATATAAATCTCCAAATGCAAATTCCAACTTCCTCATAGAAGACTTACACACATTTTTCGTAGACAATTCATAAAAAAATATAGAAATATTTACGGGATATCAATATAAAGATAAATGACGTCAAAGTTCATCTTCATGGCAAATTTCGGTTTCCTTCCTTACATTAAAAAAAAAAACACCTGATATTATTCTGACTCCTGCATAGATCACCTCTTTTTAAAGACAAAAAATCATAGCTATGAATTTAGGTCATTCATTCTGCACACATTTGTTACTGGCCACTATCCAATTATGCTGAATGTCACATACAAACAAGACAATGTAAGCCTCACTAATCAAAAGACTACAACAACAATAAAACCCAAGATCGATTATGAATTATTGAGGCAGAATTTAAAATCCTATACAGATGTTCTACAGACAAAAACCCTGAAGATGCCACTAACATTTTTATGAATAAACTTTCTCAAAGCATAGTACTCTCAAAAATTGCCCCCATAAATAAAATAAATAGGCTTAAAAAATCAAAGGAATAGATACCAAATGGGCTCATAACTCAATCAATTATAGAGATAAAATGAAAAAGACTTTGCAAAAAAAATGATGATCCGGGCTGAATAATTATTATAAGAACTATAGAAATCATCTTGCTAAGCTAATAAAAAAAGTTAAATATGATTATTATAAAAATCAAATAGAGGAAAACCATAATAACATTAAAAGAAGATATCAAATAATAAATAAAGTAACTGGTAGTAAAAATAGGAAAGAATCTAAAATAACAATTCTCAATGAGGATGATGAGGAATTTGTGACTGATTTTGAAATGTCAAACTATTGTAACAAATACTTCACAAATGTCGGTATAGAGCTCGGGGAGAGAATTAAAATCCCACCACAACCATTAAAACTAAACCTGAACACCGCGTCTAAGGCCTCAATGTATTTAAGACCAATAACAGACAATGAAATTATAAAATATATCTCGTCTCTCAAATCAAATTGTGGTCTTGGCAAAGATGGAATATCCAGTAAATTAATAAAAATAATTCATTTAGAAATGTTGGTCCCACTAAAGCATATCATAAACTTAATATTTGAAACGGGCGTCAATAACGTCTTGCCGTCCAAACAGTTTGGCTTTGTCGAGGAATTAGTACAGCCGAAGCAAGACAACATCTAACAACAGAAATCACAAAAAACCTTAATATGAGTCACAAAACAATAGCCATATTTCTTGATCTCGCCAGGGCATTTGACACGGTGCCTCATAAACAGTTGCTTAGTGTCATGGAACACTATGGAGTCAGGGGCACTGTGTTGAATGTTTTTAGGAATTGTCTATCTCCTCGATACCAACACACAAAAATTCACAACACAATCAGCTCTCCAGATCTAATAAAAACTGGTATACCCCAGGGGACCATATTGGGACCAATTTTATTTATTATTTTTCTAAACTCTCTTCTGAGTCGACATCGGGGGTCAAGTCACCTCATATCTGATTATACAGTTTTAATTTTTCATGGCAATACATGGGAATGAAACAAGCCAAAAGCAATAAAAGGTTTCAGCGTCATTAAACATTGGTTGGAGAGTTTCAAATTATCACTTAATTTACAAAAGACTAATTATGTGGCCTTTTCCCCAATAAATGTTAACAGACCAAACTTTGACAGAATTTGCCTTAATGAATCTGAAACAATCAAAGCATGTGAAAAAATCAAATATCTAGGACTGATAATTGACCAGCATCTAAAATGGACACACCACGTTGAATATATCGTTGTAAAATTAAGAAAGTTGGTGTATAAATTTTATATTCTTACAGAAATTCTGAATAACAAACTGTCAACTTTGATCTACAAAGCATTGGTGGAGTCTTTGCTTCGTTATGGCATAACAGCCTGGGTGGGTACATATAAGACAAATCTAAGGCGACTACAAACTGTTCAAAACTATATTCGTAAAGTAATTACAAAAAAGACTAAATTATATCCCTCGAAAGACCTATATAATGAAAAAATAATGAATGTTCAATAACTCTACATTTTGTCAGCATGCATATGTACAAGCAGAAAAAGTCGGAAATCTTAATCACCCATCAACATTATACCCGAAGCAAGGCCAATGTTAATGTGACTGTACTAGTAAGTCATAAAACTTTAAACCTCAAGTCACTGCTGTACCTCGCATCAAAATTTTATAATCTTTTGCCTATAGATTTAAAAGAAACAGACATCATAAAGCGGTTTAAAGAAGAATGTAAAGACTTTATACTTAGGGACTATCATTTGTTTGAAAATATTTTTTATTGATTCTGTGTTTTGTATTGATATTATGGTATGTGAAACTGATGTAGTAGTAACTAATTTTTATAATGGAAAGAATGGTGAATGGTGATAATATGAACATATGGATGTTTAAATATAAAAGTATAGTAATTCTTACACATACAGATATTAAGTTATCTAAGTGCTGTAGCACTCAATTAATAATAATTCTAATAACACCTTACCTGAAAATAAGGATAAAATTACAACGATTGGAATGTCACAAGTATGGAGTTAGTGTAGAGTAGGTGTAGCAAGTTGTAGCCTATATGGGTATTTTCTCATTGGTTGATTTATATTCTATTGTTAAATAATTATATACTTTTTACTGTACTGTATTATGTGAATAATTGAGCGCTGTTGCAATATTATATTGTTATTAGTATTATTAATTTAGCTAGCATTTTTATAGAGGTATATAATGGGCACATAAGCGATTTGGAGGTTAGTAAGCGAAATACATAGGGTTAGGGTGGGAATTACAGGAGCTAGTTTATGTTAGATCTTCAAGACTACCATTTAATCTTATTATGATTTAGAAATTGCTTCAAAAGTTGAATTATGTTTGTATTAATTTTTGTTAAGCTAATTTCTATGTTGGTTGGGTAAACGAAATCCCATTTTTCAACCTCTTTATACATGTCTACAATAGGATTTTCAGAAATCGGTCATTCAAAAATTATATGGTTCATGGTTTCTAGCATTCCACACTCACAGAGAGGGAGTCCCTCATTCCAATACGATTTAGATGTTCTCCCACCAAAAAATGACCCGAACGCATTCTAATGATTGTCGTGATATGCCTTCTATCTATGTATTGGCAATTCTTAAACCATTTTTTGGTGGGGAAAATTCTCTTGAATCAAACTATACTTTCTCCCTTTATGTTGTAATGATTGTTCCCATTGTTTCCTGAACTTTCTGTAGATATATGTCTGAATTTTGTTTACAATTCCTCTGACATGAATTTTTACATTCATTGGAATATTAATATTTCGTCCGACCTTTGCCAGGGAATCAAAACACTCATTTCCACCTATTCCCGAATGTCCCGGAAGCAAAACTCCTTGTTGTTATTATTGTTTTCAATGATTAAACTTCTGATAAGTCGTTGTTATGTGGTCCAAGGATGTATTGAAGTGTACATTTTTTAGTTTACTTCATGCGCTTAATGAGTCAGAGAAAATAATAATATTTTCAAACCGTTTGTTGATAGCTATATTCACTCCCTCCCTTCTGGCTAACATTTCAGCTGCCGATATACACAATTCATCTGGCAGTCTTGAAGAAAATTTAAAATTGATATTTGGTATATAAACACCAAAACCTACCCTAATATTATGCTTAGAGGCATCAGTGAAAATAAATTTGTGAGTGTTTATATTTTTCAGTTGCAATTAAAAATTGATATGTTGCATTATTCTTTTAACAGCCAAATTTAAAGTTTTTATAGAAGGAACTATACACAAGAAGTTCGTCAAAAAGCATGGAAGTATAGGGTTTCTGCTTATTTTTTTTGTATACAAGGGAAAAATCTCTCAAAAGTTTGCAAAAGATATGGGGTATTTTCTTCTCTCCAGGATCCACAGTTGTGAATGTGATAAATACGATATATTTTTAAGAGTATCATCAAAGGATGATTTGTAACCTTAATAATTTTTGCAAGGAAAGAAACTGCTAGTTTTTTGCGTCTAAAGTCCAGACTTATCTCGGAGGCCTCTGCCAATAATGTGATAAATACGATATTTTTTTAAGAGTGTCATCAAAGGATGATTTGTAACCTTAATAATTTTTGCAAGGAAAGAAACTGCTAGTTTTTGGCGTCTAAAGTCCAGACTTATCTCTGAGGCCTCTACCAATAAGGTGTTTGTTGGTGTAGATTTCATGCATCGGAAGCATGCTCGTCAACCCTCAAAATGGACTCTGTCTAGTTTGGATGTTAGTAATTTAATATTGGGGTTTATAAAAAAGGACCCATAATCTAATTGAGTTCTCACCAATGAATAGAATAAATTTAGAGGTGTTTGGGGGTCTGCTCCCCACCAAACTCGACTTACACACTTTATTAAGTTAATTGCCTTTTTAGCTTTCTTGATGACAAAATCTACATGAAACTTCCAGTTTAAATGTTTACGTAAAATGATTCCTAAATATTTAAAGTAGTTTTTGTATGGAATTATTTGGTTGTCAATCTTAATAGGTTGTAAATTCCTGTTCCGTTTTCCTTTAGTAAACCGTATTGATTCACATTTCTCTATATTCAAAGTGAAATTGTTGTCAATCATCCAGTTTTGTATTATTTCTAAGGCATTATTCGTTTTTTGTGTCAACATTCCATCTTTATTTTCTTTGCAGAATATTATAAAGTCATCAGCGTAACCCACCAACTTTATATCCTCCGGTAAACGGTTGTATAGGTCCAAAAGATAAATATTAAATAGGGTCGTGCTTAGCGGAGAGCCCTGCTGAAGTCCTGCGCTTGTCTGAAAAGGTTCCATGAAAGCGTCCTCGTTTTCTGTACAGTTTGTAGATGTTAACCCCATCATAGGCTGACTTAATGTCTAAAGCGACAACAAATTTTTTTTTTCAAAAGCAAGTTTAATGTGTGAAGTAATTATTGCAATTTACTTCCTTTCCCTTGCGAAAATGCCGCGATCTAATACCAAGATCTATCAACGACGTCGTCCTTTTCAGATCAATAGGGTGAGTTTATGTTTTGGTTGACTTTAGTTATGGACTGTAAGCAAATAAAAATGATCTCGAAAAAGATTTTGGTCACCTGTTCTAACCTTCATGTCTCTGATCGTGTTTTCCGTTTAGCATTAGAAGTAATTCTTCAGCAAACTCTCATTAATGATAAAATCCAAAAATACTTCGATTTCAATTGTCATTGCTACTTTTATTTGTTAAAATGTAACAATTATTGAAAATAGTAAATCAGTAAATCACATTTTAAAATGTTATACATATCATCAAGGTATTTAACTGCGTTCTTAAACTTAGTTTAATACCGTATCTTTCGTAGGTTCTATAGTTTATATAATGCTTGTTTTGCGTGTCCATAAATATGAATAAAATCCACTATAATTTTTTGTAAGTAAATTTCTAGACGAAAAATATCTATCAATTTAAATATGGAACCTATATCATTAACTAATTCGAATTTCATCCAAGAAGTATTATTTTGATGTTAGAAAATATTGCAAATTTATATATTGCACTGGAACAGAAAAATATCTATGGCGTAATTATTTAAAATTATTCAGACAATAAAATAATTGTAATTATAAATATTCATACATTAGTAATATTTTTTTTTTGTTTTTTTATTTTAGTACACTATTTATTTATGTAGGTATTTATTAGAGCACAGTAGAGTAGGCCATTTTAAGCAAAATAATTTGAAAACTTATCAAGGAGTATATTAAGCGTTGCATTCTTTGTTTTAGTATTCAGGCTTTCAACAAACAGCAGAAAAATGTGCTATATGTGGGCATCTAATTATGGAAATGGTAAGTATGGATTTAAAGCCAAAGCTTTATTGAAAATATGCCATGTAAAGGGTGTTCTAAAAATGTTTTTCTTGAAGAAATGTAAAAGTTAATTATTGCTTTGCGTTTTAATTTAAGAACCAAATGAGTAGGTCACACAAGCAATAATATATGTATATATATAATTCAAGGTTATTTTCCAGATACTACAAGCAATGGGCAAGTCATACCACCCAGGATGCTTCCGCTGTTGCGTCTGTAATGAATGTCTAGATGGAGTACCATTCACAGTCGATGTGGACAACAAAATATACTGTGTTAATGACTATCACAGAATGTTTGCACCTAAATGTTCATCATGTGGGAAAGGTTTGTAATCTTATCATATATAAAGAAAATTCGTAAAATGTTATTTGTATATTCAAAATATGTTATTTATTATTGGGCTTATAAATGTTATCAAGCTAACAATATCAGCATCATCAGGTCATATAAAGTTGGAGTAGAAAGTGGACATAAGTATACATGAAAAGTGTGTCACACTTTTCTAAAAGTGTAAATCACAACAACGTGATTGATAAAAACTGAAAGGGATAAGATGAGGACAGATATCCATAATTTATGTGATAGTAGAAAACCTAGAGTGACACCTCTGTGTGAGGATTAATCAAACTTAAAAGACTGATAAAGAACCCAGACTAGGGAATTAATCCCCATTCGGAAAATGTTGAGATTCTCACGAAACTTTGAACGTGTTTAAGTAAAATCGACTACCCGAATATCATACATACAGATCTTGTTAAATATCAGCAGGGAATGAGCAAATTATGCAGGGAAATAATAAATACTATTTTCCTTATATAGGTAAAGTAGAGGGTGATCTTGATTTGCAGTGAGAATCAGACTTCGGCGTAACTACATTGTTCTTATGGCTCTCATTGTTTGTTATCCGGTTGCCGAAATTTGGTTTTGATTATTTAAAAAAAGTGCCATTCTGACACTATATTGTTAAATATAGTTGAAATAGGCTAAAATATATACTTTGTGCATGCAAAATGGCTTGAAAGCTGTGCATTTAGGTTTTTGCCTTAAAGAAGCCAGTGGCGGCTCGTGGCCTTACCGTCAGGTGAGGCCGGTGGCAAATGCGCCACAGGCGAAATTTTTTTGGTGTGCCTCCTCCAAACTTTTACCCAAAAGTCGGTTACGCTCTTTCTGTCCTTCTAATAGGCTCAAAACCTTCACTCCAACTTAGAAAGAACCGAGAGTGAATACTTTCAAATTAAAAGAAAAATTCAAAGTTGGAGAATTTAAAATTAAAACTGTATGAATTTACGAGTGTCGATACGTAGGCTAGAACGTGTTGTCGCCGAGCGTACAAATTAGGCCCTATCTCAAATGTCAGAGAGTAGGGGTGGGTTTTATTTATAAGGCGCCACGGGCTTGTAGACGGCACAAGCGAGAAATACCCCAAGGTTGAAATATGGAATTCGTTTTAGCTTAAGCTTCGCGACAAAATAAAAAGATAACCAAAAATTTGTTATTTTTTTTTATCAAGAAAACCGATCAATAAAGCAACAAAAATAAGTTAAAAAATTAAATTAGATTTAAATGCCAGAAATTTATCCGTATTAACAATAATTACTCAAAAATTAATCAAAAATCAAAGTTAGTAATAAGCCAATATTCAAAGATTAACCGAAAAACTAAAGTCAGTGATAAACAAATACTCAAATATTAATCAAAAGTAAATCCAGAACGTTTCAATTATTGAGCGCAAGTAATAAAAAATCAGATACTTACTTTAGCGATGACCCTCTCCTTTGGAACGTTACCGCTTAAGGGAAGTTCAGTAGGCTTACTTGATGAAGTAAATTACATGCTTTATCTAAACAAACGCCGAAATATTTAATCGTAATCTATGATGAACGCGTTAAGCATTAACAATAAAAAAAAGACGTCAATAAAATATGAACGAAGGCCAGCGATACTGCAAATATCTACTCGTTATGGGAAAGTTCAAGTAACTCGAATAATCACTTAATCAATGGCTAATTAACGGACGTCAAATCATGATTTGTTACAGAGCCTTATTACTAACTAACTATGTTTATCTGGGTATCAGTTATGATACGTTGATAACAGCCGCAACAAAAAAAAATAAAATAACTAGTCCGACCTGGCGTTATTGTAGCAACCAATCAATTATAGAATTTAAGGAGTGTTGAACTTAAGCGTAAGTACTTGCCGGTCAAGTTACCGGTAGGACAAAGATAATGCACAGTTTGAATAAAAAAAAATGTCAAAGGCCACAATAAAAATTAAGAATAACGCGAAGTCTACTAGGTCGTAACGAAAATAGTACTTATCTGATCTACAGGTATCTAACGTTAGCCAGAAATCGTGAAAAATTGAGAATAATAATAAAAAACTAGTTCGATTTACAACATTATTGCGTCAGTCAATCAAAAGTTCAAAATTTAATCCAAAATTGGATTGGTTCTGATCAAACCAATTTAACTGAATTTTAGAATTCTATCAAACAAAATCAGGCGTCTTAGGCTAGACAAAATTGGTCCAATATTCAAAATAAGAATAAAATAAATGTTACCTTAGTTAAGGAGAAAAAGTTAATCTTTATTCGAAAACAAAGCAAAAAAAAATAATAGAGTTTGTGGATTAATTGCACGCAATTGTCACAAAATGTATATAAAAAAAGAAATTTCTCACTTTGCTGATGAGTAACTCCTCAGGCGGCTTCCAGAAAAGAACTGCTCACGCGAGGAAGAGACTTCCTTGACAGGCGAAGGGCAGCAAGACTCTATAGGTAGTACAGTTAGACAGGCATAGCCAAGGAAAACCCTGTCGTTTGCGATGCTCGACGATAGCATTATCCGTCGATAGCAATGAACTCGACGGTAGATAGTGATAGGAGTAAACCCGACGGTAGAACCAACACATATTCAAGGTTCCACACGTAACTCTTAATTGAAGAGCATTATAACTCGGTAATCAAAAACAGCCATCAAGGAAAAGGGAAATCAGAATTAAAAAAAACAATAATTTACCTGTGTAGGGGTAGCCGGTTGCTTATCGCTAGATAGCCTTACAGTTGGATGAGAAGGCCTCTGTAAGAGATTAGAAAGGGAATTAAAAATCCGCCGACGTGCGTCATACAATGTTAAAATGATGGCGTTCACAGAAAGGAAAAAAAAATGCAAAAAAACCACTTCATCCAATCCCACAAAGGGCAGTTTCAGACACCAACACTTAATTAAAGATAAGGCACAGATATGGACTGAAACTATTAAAAATGGCCCGGTTGGAGAATCCCATAAAAGGTAAAATCAAAAATTTATTCCAACCGGTACCCAAAAAACTGCTGACTCACAGAAAGGTCGACGTAGAGTGACGCCAGTACATTGGAACTCAAGGATCATAGAATCCCCACTTCGAAAATCTTGCTCCACCGATGAACGCATGGCTTGACAAGTCACATGTTCCTCTCAATAATGCATCCAAGGGATTTAGACAATGGAAACCTGGGATTTCGATGTATCGGCATCTACCAAAAAAAAAAACTACTCAGAGTAGCCAAAAGGGCATTGTCATTAAACCATTTCATCTAATAAAATTTCCTAATTTATTCCAAAGGCAATTAAGTAACTGCTCGCGATGCCCAACTCGACGCCCAATCCAAAAACAGTATGCGCCAAAGTTACCGCCCATCAGTTGCCCGCGACGTCAAGGGTTCCTGGCGACATAGATAGGAACCGGAAACACTAAAAACCACCGACTTTACTCTCGGGATCCTTACGCGCCAAATTCAATCCCAAATTAAAATTTGTCTAGTGACGCAAATTTTATTTTCAATTGCCCCGATCAGAATATTGTCGGAGCGAAGCCGGACGGAGTCTGCGAGGGTTTTTCGCTAATAAATATAATTGCGCTCGAAGCTATAGGAACGGTGACGAGTTCTAAGGGTATTTACGCTTCGATATACGATAGCCAAATCGGTCCGTGACAAGTCGTTAAAAAGCACCTAAGGCAAACACATTTTGATAGCGCATTCTCGATATTACTAAAATAGGTATAAAATTGGAAGTAAAAAAAAAATGGCGGATACGTCTAAATTATATATCTTATATTTTACTCAAATATAAAATATTGCTTTGAACGTTTTTTTCATATTACGAATTTGTATTTACTAAATAAAGTAATATTTACGTCCTATATTTAGGAAAATAAAAATAACTTATCTTAAAAACTATTATCAAAAAAATATTACTTACCAAATCATACTAAATTTTGGCCTTCATAACCGTTGAGAAGAGAGAAAAGGCGAAGGTTGAGTTAAAAGTCTATAGTTTTTCATATACAAGATCAATTCTTCTATCCTTCAGGCGTGCACGTTTGTCAATTATATCTTGTCAAACGGTTGCGTGTTCATTAATTCGTAAAGTTCCTTTTCAATCGAAAACAATTGTGAGTCTATTCTGTGTTCGATCATTGAACTACTGTTTGCCAAATGAAAGAACCTGGACGGAAAGAATGCGGGCAAAAAATGTCCTCGCATATTTAGATGCTGCCACATTTTTTTCCCAATAATCCTAATTTATTTTCTGTCTAGTTTCCTATAGTGAATTTACATATTTAAATTTCCTACTTGAATACTTAATTTTGTTAATTTTCCTTAATACTACCGTCTTCTATTATTTACTATTTTATTTACACAGGGAAATACGGAATACGGAATAAGTATACTATAATATTTATAATGTTTATATTTTATTCGCCTTCAAGCTATTTAAAATACACGACAATAGGCAACAGTGCGAAGTTTACTTGATTTTTAGCGGGGAGACAGTTTCGTGATTGGTCGCAGGATATATTAAATACACTTTAACCCTAGACCAACACCTAATTTTTTTTTCATATTTTAAAATTTCGGCAGCGACTTGCTTTAGCCATTGGCGTGGAAATTGCCGATGCCGAACTGTGTGGTTATTTATATTATTTGGTTTGTAGGGTCAGGTGATATATAGGTTTTGTCGTTTTTGCAAATTCTCTTTTTTCACTAGAAAGGGGGTGTCCTATAGAGTAGTTTAAGCCAAAAAAGTCGGAAGATCCGCTACATTTGAACCGAAAAAATGCCCTCAAAGTTCGAGTTTTGACACAAATTTTCAGCACCACTTCACAAAAGCACTAGAAGTATAAACAAAACACATCTGAAAATCAATTGTCGGGTGAAAATATTAACTAGGATACATTTGCGTCGAACGAGAGACCTCCGTTTTGTTCCGGTCCTAATTTAAAGCGACTCATAGCCAAAGCCCCATTAGACAAAATTAAATTTTACTTGTAAATATCCATCCTCCTTTTTACTGTCAACTGTCACAATAGCCAAAACAAAAATGTTTAAGAAGGCACACTGTTGCCAGACGTCTACTGTAGTTTCGTTAGCAAAATTCATTAGAAAAATGGTGCGCTATAAGCGCAGCTTATTCACTACCAGCTAATCATCTTGTGGCGGCATCCTTTGATTTGGGAAAGTCAATAACCAAGTTTTGCAAATTTTAGAAGAGGGTCATGACTTAATATTGTTTTAAACGCCTGGGCATCTGAATAAAGTACTCACTTTACGCACTCTCTAAGATTCGTAAAATAGACTTTTTTAATGTGCAGTGCGTAAAATAAGTTATTTTACGCACTAGTGCGTAAAGTAAATCTGTCATATTAAAATTATATATTTTACGCACTAGTGTGTAAAATAATTTATTTTACGCACTAGTGCGTAAAGTAACTTAATAATATTTTTGTTTTTTCATATATTTTTCGGTAGTAGAAAAAATTTTGTATGCTACTTATGTGTAAAGTACCCTTTTTTTATTCAATTTCAATCAAATTTTTTTTATCAATATTCCCATTTATAAAAAAGTTCACTTTACACACTTGTTGCATAAATAACTATTTTATCGTCTAAAATCCGTTTAAAAACGATTTTAAAACGCACAATTGTATAAAAATCCGAAATTTCCGAACCTCTCAGGGCGATAGCCGAAGCTTCGGACGAATTTGTCATGTATTTTGAAGCGAAAATTCATTTTAAATTCAACTGTGGAACTGAACCGCTCAGGGCGCAGCGCCCGACACTCCAACTTTCCGATTTCGATAGAGTTGACTAGCTGGTAGTGAATAAGCTGTGCTATAAGTGTCTCTACTCTTTTTTTTATTTAGGTGAATGATTTTTACATTGTAGTATCACATCCTATATTGCTCGAGGAGCGGTGTGTGTGCGAAGATGTTGATTGACACGGTTCTTGAATAGTTAGTTTGGGGAACAGATGTCGTGGGAGCATATTCGCATGTAACAGGCAAGATGTCCATTAGGCAATGCCGATCGTTTCTTCATATGTGACGTGCATGGTAGCATTTAGTCAGATGTCGTGACTGTTACATAGAATCAACAAATAAGTCTTCAATTATTTTAACGCTTCATGCATGGCCCTCCGCTCGCTTCGCTTGCTACGGGGGCTGAACAAACGGAAACTAACCAAGGGCTAACCAAAACTAACCCAAAATAAAAAAAATAAAATAAAAATTTTGGGTTAGTTTTGGTTAGCACCTGGTTAGTTTCTATTTGTTGAGCCCCCGTATAGGGAGCGAAGCGAGCGGAGGGCCATGCATGAAGTGTTTAAATAATTGAAGACTTATTTGTTGATTCTATGTAACAGTCACGACATCCGACTAAATGCTATCGTGCACGTCACATATGAAGAAACGTTCGGCATAGTCGAGTGGACATCTTGCTTGTTACATCCGAATATGCGTCCTGGGCGTGAGTTCCACAGTGATGCAGTGCGCCAGACAAAGGAGTTCTTGTAAAGCGATGTTCTAGGTGTTTTCAGTTGTACGACGAACCGGTGCGCTCTTACCGTCTATCGTGACTGTCTGACAGGGGTTGTCAGGGGCGGGATAAGGCGGGCCAAATCCTGGCAACATCTGCCGTAAAAGTATGTGTAAAACAGAGATTTCTCGGTCACATGTTTGCGGTGTTTCAGACTATCCAGATTCCGGGTCAACTCCGAGTCACCGACGAGACGCACGACTCTCTTCTGAACGGAATCCAGTAGCTTTAGGGTGTGCTCTGGCGCGGGATCCCAGATGTGTGAGCAATATTCTAAGCACGGTCTTATTTGCGCTTTGTAAAGCAAAAGCAACTGCTGCGGTGTATATGTTTTTTGTTGCGAAATAGCGTACCAAGCTTCTGGGAGGCTGATTTTGCGACGTTAGCAACGTGGTCATGTCAGGACATATTGCTGTTGACCGAGACCCCCAGTAGTCCGATTGAATGAAGATGAAGAGGTGGTCGATCCTGCCATAATGATATCATTACCCGCCGTATGGTAAATGTGGCTACTTGAATGATTGTTCAATGTGCATTTGCATTCATTCATCGGAATAAAAGAGACACTCATTCGATTACACTATTCCTTTGTATGTATATATTCGTCAAATATTTCACTTCATACATGGCCCTCCGCTCGCTCCGGGGGCGTAACCAAACAAACCTAACCCAAGTTAACCCAAGACATTCCCAAATGAGGAAAAACAAACTAAAAAATATTTGCATTTTCGACTGACAAATTTCAATTTTTTTTAATTTCCGGCATGCCTTGGGTTAGTTTGGGTTGGTTTTGTTTGGTTGCGCCCCCGAAGCGAGCGGAGGGTCATGCGTGAAGGGGAATAATAAATATACTTAAATAGTAAACAACACTGTTATTCCCCATAAGAAAATGTGCAACTTTTGGAAACACTGTGCCAGGCCCCCGGTGTCGGATACTAAAATTTCATTATTTTCACGTTACAATTTCAATATTTTCACGTTACACCTGGGAAAGTCGTAGTGGAAGTTTGCCCTTCTAGGGCAATTTAGGCTCAAAACGCGGATATTTTTTCGGCTCAAATTGGCGAATCCTCCGATTTTTTTGGCTTAAGCTACTCTATAGGACACCCCTTTTCTAGCGAAAAAAAAAAGAAAATTTGCAGAATCGACACAACCTATATATCATCAGACCCTTAATTTGATGATATCTTTGAAGATTTTTAACCTTTCTTATATATTTCTTACATTTGGTGATTATTATACGCGGTTAACTAATTTTTATATATTTCGGATAACTCTCTTAACTGAACTCTCTAAATTAAAATTTTTATTACAAAACAATTCCGAACGTTCTATAAAGAGAGTTTTGGAATATACTTGCTTCAATATTGCCTAACTTTTAATACAAAAATTGAATGCTAGAGAATTATTTATATGAATTAGCTACGATAAACCGTTTTTTCCAAATTAAGCGACGTCATCAATGACGTAAATACAAAACATTCGGGAAACGAACTCTACTTATTACTACAACATATTTGCGAAATACATACAACAAATAATATCATAAAATGAGATATTATTATATGACATATTTTGTACTATAAGACTGTAATATAAAAAAAAACTGTAATTAATTTTAACGTCTTAAACTAATCAATATTATCAATAATAATATGGTAAGAATAACCTCGTGCGCCTATGGGAAGGCAAGAGTTTTTACGTGCTAGTCCTCTACCCCCTTCAGTCGTTGTTAAGGTTCACTCGGTTGGCGCACTATACGTAAATAGGTTTTAACCCTTTTAGGCAAGAAAAACTTCGTTCCACCGAAGCACTACTAGATGGAATTGTCATTATTAAGGAAAACAGTTTATATAATTCTCTGAAGATATTTTTATTTTAAGTAATATTTTTCATTAAATTTTGTGGTTCAAGGTTTTTAAATTCTTCATTAGCCCAACTAAATCGTAGCTCAGAATACTGATTTTGAGAATCGGCAAATATATTAGGGTAACAGTCTTTTAGGTTAGTTAATGCATCGGTAGGAAATATTCAACACCAACAATTCATTAATCAGAAATATATATTTTTTTGGGTAGATATGTGGATGACATATTTTGTATCTTTAAAGGAACCAACAGAAACTTAGATACCTTTTTAACATTTTAAAATTCCCTAAACAATAGAATTCAATTTACCATGGAAAAAGAATCTAGCAACATTTTAAACTTTTTGGACATAAAGATTACAAAAACAAGAGATTCGCTTAAATTTGATATATATAGGAAACCAACAACAGATGCAATAATTCATAAAGACTCTAACCAATCTTGGCAAGTAAAACTTTCCGCTTTTCATAGTCTCATCCATAGACTTTTCAGCTTTCCCCTAGACTTGGCGAGTGTCCAAAAAGAAGTATCCATTATCAAACAGATTGCAATTAATAACGGTTATAAGATCGCTTTGATTGACAAATTAATAATGAAAAAACAGAAGAACATTTTAACTAAACAATTTTATAACCCTACATTATAATTAGAAAAGGAGCCGTTTAAATTTATCAATTATATTCCGAAAATTACAGATAAAGTTTCAAAAAAATTAAATAAATTTGGCTGTAAAACAATTCAGGTTAATAAGAATAATCTAGGGAGAAGACTAATAAACAATAAAGACAAAATTGACAAACAATCTAAATCTGGTGTTTACAAAAATAAATTGTGTGAACTGTGAAGCTGTATACGTAGGATAAACTGGTCGAAACTGAAATATTAGGATTAAAGAACACATCGATTTTACATAATATTAAAAACTCTGGCTTAGCAAAACATTGTATAGAAAATAACCATTTTATAGATACGAATAATGTCAAACTTTTACAGACGGAAATAAAAAGCAATATGCGGAACCTTTTGGAGTACCTAGAAATCCAAATGTCACAAAAAACAGACGTTTTAAATACGAACGACCAACTGACCTGATCTTTAAACACCTGCATAATTGATTATTATAATGATTTTAATTTATATTTTTCAAAAACTTGATCCTGATTTAATTTGGATCTTGCCCGTCTGTTTCGTTGTTCAGTTGGAATTGGCGTCCATCAAAAAAGTTGTTTAAATGATCCGTCATTTCATTTGGCATTTAAAAGGGCTTGCGTAATTTTTATTTGAGAGATACAATAATTAATATACAGTGACTTCTTTTGTAACACATCAAACAGTACATCCGTGAAAGAAAAAGCATCGCTAAAGACTAAAACTAAAAGTGCAAATTCAAAGTATTAAATTAATTTAAGAAGCCTGCACTCTGTTTAACAGAATTTTTTTAAGTCCTTGAAACCATCATTAGAGCACCATGATTGTTTTGTTTTACCCAATAAAATGAACGGCCAGCAATCTCTGTTGATATAAACTTCCGCAAAGCCATTTATAATAACTATCGTACCTGGAATTTTGAAAGCCTCGTCAAGTATCCCGACGACCCACCCTTTTTTCGCTAAAAATTGCCGTTATTTGTGCCGCTGGTAGACTCTCCAGAATTTGCCGCTTTTCCACTTCAGATCGTCGTGTCGCGAAAAAGGGGTTTCAAGCAAAGATAAATCAATATTGATCATTTCAGGCCGAGTTTTATTTAACCTATCTTACAATTTTTAAATTAAAATATCTAGAGGCAGGCACAAGAAAACAAAACCGCAAAACTCACTACCGAGAACAAAAAGAAATTAATAAACAAAACCTTGATAACAGATATGGCCTCGGATATGGCAATACTGCATTAATAAAATAAAACACAAATAAGCTTACCTTATTGTAAGGACCCTTGCCTTACCTTACCTCCTTATTTACAACACAACCATACAAAACAAAAGTATTAATTATTAGTTTTTAAACCGGAAAATCCGCCTCGAAAATTTAAAATCACAAACAAAAACAAACGAACCCCCCACTGTTTGTAACAAATTGTAACGGCCGTGATCGACGTGATATAATTTTAATTAGGAATAAGCATCTGACGACCGGACACCTGACACGACACTTGACTCTTCAAGAAGAAAATCGATGAGATGAGGAAGTTGACAATAAAACGTTGCCAAATTTCAAATAGGCCCCTACCCCTAATACTATGAAACAA